>CAMOHE010043628.1:0-51372 GCA_946598075.1 Artocarpus hirsutus | reverse complement strand
ACATATATATATATATATATATGGTTTTGAACCAAATCTTTTTATATATATATAAGATTTTATAATATATTAATATATATATATTAATATATAACAAACGTACGTTTACGTTTTAATAAATAAATAAATAAATATATATATATATATATACACCAAGGGAAAAGCTTCCGTTTACTGTTTTTTTTTTTTACTTATATATATATATACGTGTGTGTAGAAAACGAATCAAAAAGTGATTCGGAAAGAAAAAAAAAAAAGAAAAAGAAAAAGAAGAAAGGGAAAGAAAGAAAAGAAAAATAGAAGAAAAGGAAAAGTTAAAAGGTTACATCCCTATAAAATATATCATTTCTCCATATATGTGATATGGTGATTATTTTCATATTGAAAAATCAATTGAAAAATAACTAATTGTTCAGATATAAATAGGGAGAGATAATAGTTATCTATAGAGTTTTTTCTTTCACGTAATTTTTACAAAATACTCAGAGAGAAAAACTGAGAGTTCTTCTCTGAAAAAAAAAAGGTCTGCTTTCTCATGTGTTGAGTACATAGCAGATTCAGAAAAGTGTGAGGAAAATTTATTCTTACAGTTTGACGCCCACTCGTCTTTCCATTGGTGTGGAGGCTTGGATTGGAAGATCGTGGTATCAAAGAGGAAAGCTAGGATACCCTGATAGTTTTTAAAAAGTTTGTAAAATTCATAAAGCTTTCTATTATTAATTAAAATTATATATCTATTCCCGATGAACAAAGTTTTTAAAAAAATTTTATTTGTCAACGATCTGCCCCTTTCGCTGCGTTTCCTATTTCAATTCCAACACTAAGCATGCCATGTTTTGAAATTTTTATGGTCCTGATGAACTATAAAAATGGCCTATATATCTATTTCAACATTTAGTTTTAAAAGATTTTTGTAATAGAATTTAAATATTTTTTCTCTAAAAAAACAAAGAATTTGAAAAGATAGGATATGGGTACGATTTTTTTTTAGTCATCAAAACTGTATCAAAATCCGTCTGTTGTACATATTTTTTTTATGTAATTTTAATTAGATTTAATAGTATAAAAACAAACAACATCCCTTACCGTTAAATAACCCTCATCTTAAATGTTATAAAATACATTACTATTAGCTCCTACACGGTCCTTGGAGGGCGAGAGTGATATTTTATGCTCCTAATTCCCACTAAAAGTTGAGTAGGAAAAGGCAAAACTTTGGGGGCATGCTTATCATAAGTTGAATAGATGAGGTTGGTATCCAAACGCCCAGAATCAACAACCCCACCACATCCATATTATATCCAAAACCACTGACATATATGTGATGGGTCAAGTCATGGGTAAGGAGAGACTTCAGATCCCAGAAAAATGGCAGCCAGGTTGGTTCTGTATTCCCCTCCGACAACCAAATTTCCACTTCCATCCTGCTCATCACTGCGTCCTCCTTTTTCTCACTCTACCATTTCACCAAGGAGAAGGCCTAGTTGCTTCAAAATTCGTGCACAACTAGGTCGTGTATATATGTAGTCTCTCTGACCATTCATTGAAATTTAGAACTGCTCGTAAATTTTTTTTTCCATTTTTACCATAAAGTTTGGACCTATTCAGGCCATCTGAATAGGTGTGGTTCTTGATGGTTTTAGGTGGTGGAGATGGAGAAATCAAGAAGGGAGGGAAGAAGAAATTTATAACTAGAGAAGAAGAGCCAGAACAGTAAGTTAGCCTTCCAATTAGTTACTTACATTTTTGGCGGAGGCTAAAAATGATTCAGTGTTGAGTACAAGTTTTTTTTTATTTTTTTTTATTTTTTTTTTGTTTTTTTTTTTTTCATGCACAGAAATAAAATTCCAAAATGTTTAGTTCATTTTAGTGACATTGATTGTCAAAAAAACTTAATTGAACTATGTACTTAATTGATATGAAGACAAAGTCTAAAAGTAAAGCATCAATTTCTTCAAAAAAAAATGAAGCATGAAATATGTAGTAGTACTTTTGCTAAAAATTAATCATTATTAAAAGAAAAATGGACTTAGTTTCCGATTTCTGTAAAATTCTACCTATATGTTCTAATAAATTTTGGAGGCCCCAAAATTCTAGGAGAAAGTAGAGATTTTCATTAAAATTATTGTAGAGAAATGAAGCGGGAGAGGAGAAAAGGAACATGCATATAGAACTATGTACTTAATTAATAAGAAGATAAATATCCAGGGTATAAAAAGATAAATACCCTAGAAAAGATAAATAAAGGTTGTAAAGAGATAAATATCCAAACAAAAAAAAAAAAAAAAAGAGGTGCCAGAAGCTGTCTTATATAAATTGGTAAATCATAAATAATTTATGCAAATATGTGTGTTGGTTTAAGGTCTGTCATTTATACAAAGATGGATTTGCCCAAATGCAGGTATTGGCAAACAGCAGGAGAAAGGGAAGGAGAGAATCCAATGAAAACCCCACTTCCTTACATTTTGATATTTGGGATGTCAACTCCTTTTGTAATCCTAGCCATTGCTTTTGCTAATGGTTGGATTAAGGTACCTGTTCGATGATTTGGTTTGGTTTACAACTGAGGCATGAAAAGAGCAGAACCAGCAGCATGAGTTATTTACTTAAACATATCCAGTCAATAACCACTTTAATAACCACCATTTGGATCTCTCAAATGGTTTTTCTTCCTTTTTTTCATATCTGTCATCTGTGTATCAGTTTCTCATATGCATATGAATCATACTTAATTCCAGCGTAACTTTCTGTGTCTATGAACTGAACAACAATATTTGGCGCATAAATAGATACAAGGGTAGTAAAAGGAGAAAGAAATGTAAACTTTTCCAGTTGCCCAGCTAAAACTTTTGTTCAATGGGAATACTATAAAAAAATGAAAAATATAGAGAGAAATTTATTGAACAACTATATATTTTTATTATTGAGTAGGGATATAATTATAATTTTTCTTATAAATTGAGGACATAATAATATGTTTTGAATTATTTAGTGAGGGCACGATTTTATACACATATAGTTACAAAACAGGGTATACATTCAAAACTTTTTAAAAAATTTGAGAAAAACACTTAAATCTCAAATATTGAGTGGAGGCATGTGCCTCCACTCAATTTAATCTCCCTCCGTCACTGAATATTGGGATTTATCGTATTTTTTTATTCTGATATTCGATGAACCAAGTGATGTAGATTCAGATAAAATCAGGGAAAATAGATTTCTCTACTACTAACTTCGAACAAGAAAATGATAGGAGTTGCACATCTTTTGAATAAGGATAGCATTAATGGCTTGATAGCCAAAAAAATCCTACTACTACTTACAAATGACAGTTTTTTAGCTTTGAAATTCATAACCAACCTTCTTAAACAGATTTATCAACTTCATCTTCCCACAATAAAGACAAGAAAAATCTTTTGTTTAATTTGTACTTCTAAAGGGCTTGTATAGGACCATTGTCACATATTTTTGGCGGAACCTACGCGTCGAGCGGAGTGCTACAAACTGACCTTCGATATGGTTTTGAATGTACAAATGATTCAACTCCGAGCGATGAGGTTGTGCCAAAGGTTGGGGTTGAGCATTAATGAAGTATGATGGCTCATTTAGGATTGAACCTTGTAGTTGAGGTGGCGTTTCTGGTGGCGGCTTACTAAAATCATCCTCGTCTAAGTATTTGTTGTCATAGCTTGAAGGAGGGGATGACGGAGATTCGAATTCCGATAGGCTTTCGGGCAACTCTGAATCACATCCCTGCATAACAAACAAGCCCCACGTAGCTATTTCGTAAATTGAACACACAACTGATTTCAGCAAAGATGATTTCTACACACTGTTGTAATACAGCCCGTTAGAATATGTTTAGACCTTCGTAATAAAATATAGTGATATGACCGACATGTTTATATAGACATGGTTTTCTTTTACATTGGAGAGTTGGATCTCTCAGATGTGCTGATAATGGGCTGTGCTATGAGCCATCAGCTATATTTGTCCAATGCCTACAGGTAAATCTCTAACTTCAGGTTCTCTTAAAGTCAATTGCTAAAGCAAGTGCTGAATGCAAGCGAAACTACCAAGAAAAGCTGAATAGAAAATAATATCAAAAGAAACGATAGCTGGGGCATAAGTTATCAGTTTTATAAGGTAAACCAGTTTCGTGAACTCTGCCTTGCTATGATAACCCAACCGGCGACCACATACCTATAAGATATCAGTTTCCAAACATGCTAAATGTAAGTTGAACACGATATTATTGGAAAGAATTATATTTTATTACTTGATATGTACTAGAAGAAAAGAGAGAAACTTCCATAAATAATGGGGTTGCGAGAAAGACACCTAAGTAAAGCCTCAAAAGCCTGTTCTGAATCGCCTTTATATTTAGGCTCTAAACTCTGTATTTTTATTTTTACTTTTTTGATTTTTGACTATGCACAAGCTAATGAGGCTAGGAGAGAAAGATGATAAGGCAATTGAAGAAAATACGCTGCTATTTACACATGAGCCATGAACAGTTGAATACAAGAAGTATCAAAATTACCTGCAAATCCAAGACATTGTAAGCATTCCCTGAACTATCACAGATCCACGGCAAGTCTGGGGCACATCTCAAATAGCCATCCACTATGAAAAGGTACCGGTATTCACCTGGTGGCAGTGTCTTTTCGACATGGAAACCATCATTACATGTGCCCTGCAATAGCTCTCTGGAAAGATCGATGCAGTTTCAACATCAAATTGCTATACCAAGCAACAAAAAATAACAGGATTCGGAACTTAAAAATGTAAAAACACTTGAAATAATCATCAGATATACCTAGTTTCCCAGTTGTCCCATGATCCAGTCACAGCAACTTGCCTGCCACCATTATTCCAAGAGAGCTTTACGCGGCTTGAATTTACATTCAATGCAATACGATTGCTCATTATTTGCTGAAGGGAATGGATTAGCCTTTCAGGTTTTTGTGGAGGTATTATATGGTCGTGAAGAAAGGATTATATAGAAAATAATAGTAGCTTTTCAGGGCAGTATTCATATGAAATGGAAATGAAATTACACTAGAAAGATTGTCCTCCTTTTTTTGAACATCATGCCAATACCCAAAAGGAAACAAGTACAAATGAAAATTTGAACACAGTGACGAGTCAAAACTTTTTCCAAGGTGAATCCCAGAAATACTTGGTGAACACAGATTTGATGGACTTATTTCCTTCCTTTTGTATCATAATCCAATAATTCGCTGCAATGGAATTGCCTAATAATATTGTGTACCCCAAGAAAGTAAAAGCACAGAAGAAAAATACTTTACAAAATTGAAGAAACAACTCACATGAGGATGAGCAAATAAGAGATGTGAGTGGCGTGAATTAGGGCTGCTAGGAGGTGAGTGAGCTTCCATGGGTTCTGAAAGCACCCCATGATCTGATGGTGAGGACTCTAAATGCACCTCACCATAATTTCCTTCAAACTTTTTAGTTCCAGAAGGACCTTCTCCATCATTTCCACCGCTGCCACTACCCATCACTGAAACGGGAGAAACCAAGGGGAAAAAAGTCATCCTATTAATCAATAAAAAAAAAAAAAAAACTAAAAACCCCATGATCAGTAAACGGCAAGACAATACAGAACCCATCAAAGGAAAAAAAAAAAAAAAAAAAAGATTGAGAACCATGTAAATTTTTTTTTATTTTTTTTTATTTTTATTTTTTTTTACAACATAACACCTATCTCCGTGAAGGAATTGGGGAAACGCAAGAAACCCAACAGAAGATTGACCAAAGGGATTGTGGGAGCATTGTTTTTCTCAGCTTTGACAGCCTTTACAATAATCACCAAATCGAAAGTCCAATTTGTTCTCTCTCTCTCTCACTCTCTCAGAACTCTGTGTTACAAAGGCAACTGCATAATGAACAGCGAATATATTCTCCAACGAATTTGGAAGATCCTTCTACAGTAATATCGTTGGCCTGCTTTTCAATGTTACTGTCAGTAAATGAAAACCCTTCACTCAATTCCTCCCAAATTACTTAAATACCCTCTGTAGAAAGGTCAAAGCCGCTACGGTCTAAACCTTTCCTGGTCGAAACTCTTTTGAAGCTAAGGTGGAATGCTGTCTACTAAAAAGCAGAGGCGATGGAATTTGCTTTCTTAACATGGTCTACCCGTTTCCCTATCCTTCCAAGCAAGGCACACATTTGTTTGGAAAAATTACATGATTTGTTATTGATTTTCATATTTTAATAAAATTTGTTTTCTATTTTTTGAAGTCTATATTTCCACACCTCGCATTTGAATTTGTAGTTGCAATGTTGCACTGTTGATCCGGACACAAATTGAGAAAATTGTTTTACATTTGTAAAATACTTAGGTCGTTTGAAAGAACAGCTGAAACAAATAATTTTGGTTAGAAAACCCTAACATATAAGAGCTTTATACTGTTTATAGTTATAACTGATAGTTCTAGCTATTTTTCTGGACTGTCTATTCAAGGTATGATGAAAGATTTTCTATGTGCATAATCATGGAGACATCTTGCATATAATTGTGCACGAGAAATAATAGGATCACTTACTTTGTTACTCTCTACCTTCTACCCTGGCCATATAACATCTCACTTTCTTAAAAAAAAAAAAAAAAAGCAAGCATAACTATAATCCAATTCTTTTTTTCTTTCAGTTTTGCCATTCTTGTTTATCCCACCATTAGAAGATAAATTTTTGAGAGATTTCTTCTTTTTTTTTATACGACAGTGCAATACGTTGTGGCAATATGTCCTCTGATCCTCCTTCAAATGTCTAAAAATGCTACTTTTTTCTATTTTATTTTTCAAATGTAATCTTTTTCTATTTGATCATTTTTTAGATACTCTGCAATGACATTTGGTGATTTCCTTTTAAGTACTTCCAGTGTCTTTTAGTTGAAATACTGCGTATGTTGCATATGTATTATTTGCAGAAATAAATCTTTTGTATAAGGTTGTTTTTTTGAAAGAAAAAAGGTCGTATAATGCAAAGAAATATGTATACACGTATATATATGAATGTCGAGGAATGGTATTTTTGTATAGAACATAATGCAACAAACGTTGCCAATTATAAACGTTAACCTGAGGATGTAACTGATGGTATCTAAAGAAAAAAGAAAAAAGAAAAAAAAAAGATCTCACAAAAATGCATATATAAAATCCGAGAACAAGTAACACGCAATACAATGACAATTTGGTAACATAAAAGAATGACATAACCATAATAAAAAGTAAAAAAGTGGTCTATTGTTATGTTTATTTTTTTTTATAAGAAAGTGAGATGTAATGTGACAAGAAGAGATAGTAAAGAGTGACAAAAATAAAAAAATGACCTTGACATTTCTCATCGTGCACAACCTATAAATTATTTCATATTATTTCCAATTTGTTCTAGCGGCACCAATATCATGTTGGATCTATGTGAAGGAGCTCGCCTTGTAGGGGCAAGATTTGCACAAAGCAATTTTACTTCTAACAACAAAAAATGCATGATAGATGTCCAACATTCCACTCGGAGGAGACAAAAAGTGAACTGAGTGTAGGTTTGTAGCGTCGAATGTATCGAGGCAAGGGATTATATTGGTTAGTTGTGGCTTGTACTTGCTGTTAATAGTTGTTAGAGTTTCTGTTACAGATCATTTGTAGTTTGTTAGAAAAGAATCATAAGCAGAAATAAGGGAGATGAGTAGCTAATCAGGATCATGGGTTGATAAAGGGGAATAGGACTTGGGCAACCAAGATTGGGAGAGTAGGTGGTCTCTTGAATGCCACCGTTACTAAGGTTTCAATATTTGTCGTGTGATTCTTCTTTAATAAAGAAACATTTAGGGTGTTGGGAAAAGTGGTTTGAACTTTTAGAGTTCCAACTACAAATAGTATTATAAAGCTCTCACATGCTATAGTGTGCGGTTTGAACTTTTCTCCCATACACTCTAATTCTTTGATCACTTAATTTGTATTTGGTTTTCTTATCAATATGTAATCATAGCTTACTTTTTGGGCACCATAATGAAGCAGCTGAGCTGATAGATGGATGGGATGAGACGGAAATGGAGGAGTTCATCAACGCTAGAGAAGAAGATGAGATGGAGTAGAGGCTCAGGACAATTTGCTCAAGAGTCATTCGGAACTATCGATTTTCTAAGGGACAAATTCAGATAGGTGGATTTTTCAGGTTGAGAGGTACTTTCTATTGAACAGGTTTAAGAGAGTGAAAAATTGATGATTGTTGGAGTCTCCATGGAAAGTTAAACTATTAATGATGTGCCCTAGGTCAATTATGTAATGATCACATATTGACTTCATTACATTTGCATTTTATTAATAAAGAGGCATTTTCATTATTGTTTTTTATTCTAATTCTGTTGAGGGTGAGCTCGGCACCACTACTGAGGAGCCAACTCCGGGTGGTCAGTCGAACAGCTCGGTAGAGTTACGAGAAGCTTACGACTGACCCCGATGAGCCTAGGTCTTTTGTCCAAGGTGCTCTTCAGGGTCCCCCGGGCCGCATCTCATCAGGTTGCCACCTCGGATAAAGTACCAACTTAGGTCAGAATCCCCTTACTTGAAAGTGGATGGCTACTCGCCATTATAAGCTAACAGATGGCAAACAACTCATCGTTTGATGGGGGTCAATCCATCGATGGAGGGATATGACACTTGACTTCTACCACCTAACATGCCATGATGTGATACACAAGTTATGGGCAAAACCAACCTACACCCGGTCCAAGTGGTAGCTTATAAATAGGATGCATTTATTGCACTCAAGCAAGCAAGCTCCTTCCCACCTAACAAGTTCTTGACCTTTGCTGAGCAACTCCTGCCTTAAGCATCGGAGAGCCCTTATCTGTTGACCAACCTTTTATTGCCTCTAAAGCGTCCTTCTTCTTGTTGTAGGCTTACCTGATTAGGCAGAGACGAACAGGAAAGAGCTAAACATTATGCACCACCGTACATGGTGTTGATTCAACTTTCTAGCACCAAAATGTTCATGCTTACTGAGGTCCAGCGTTGAATCAATACCACGTGTGGCGGCGCACGGTATTCAGCTCTTTCTTATTCATCTCTGCCTGATCTGGTTGACCTGCAACAAGAGAAGGGATGCTTTGGAGGCAAAAAATGATCAGTCAATAAAAAAGGGCTCTCCGATGCTCAAGGCAGGGGTTGCTCGGCAAAGGCTGGGAACTCGTTAGGTGGGAAGGAGCTTCTTTGCTAGAATGCAATAAATGTGTCCTATTTGTAGGCTACCACTTGGTCTAAGTGTTAAGTGGGTTTTGCCCACAACCCGTGTGTCACATCAAGGCGTGTTAGGTGGCAAAAGATAAGTGTCATGTCCCTCCGTTGATGGATTAGCCCCCATTTAATGGTGAGTTATTTGCCATTTGTTAGCAAATGATGGTGAATAGCAGCCCACTTTGAGCAAAAATAGTCCGACCTGAGCTGGTACTCAATCCGAGGAGGCAGTCTGATGAGGTGCGGCTCGGGGGACCCTAAGAATCACCTCGGACATGACATCCAAGGTCATCGGGGTCAGTCGTAAGCTCCATGTAACTTTACCTGGTTGTTTGGCGGTGGCGCCGAGCTCAATTAGTTGGATTGGTACATAAGAAGTAACTAAAAACCTCTTATTCAAGAGGTTAAAGGTTCGAACCTAGGGGACGCGCTCCCTCCGTCGGAGGCAAATCTGAGTGGAGGTTCTCCAAGTAGCCTCCCCGATAATACGTTCGAGGGACCCGCTAGGCTCCGGTCGAGAAACCATAACCCTCAACAAATTTTATAAATAGTTAATTCTGTTTAAGGTCATTAAGTATGAGACTTGATAGTAAAACTCTTAGGTGAAAATTGAATTCTATTCTAAATTATCCCTAGTCGATCATTATTATTAGGATAATAATGAATGAAGACTAGTATGAAGTTTGACTGATAATTATGTTTTACTAATCATGTGTATGAGATATTAAGTTAACTCATAGATACATATTTAAGAAATGATGTTTTGGATCGATCTGCTATGAGAATACTGCATGGATAATTGTCATAAGTGATTCTCATCACAATAGTATTATCCTTGTCCTCTGACTTGAAATCGCCATTGTTTCCTACTTGACAAGTTTTATATTTTGATACATTCTAATATTATCTTTGACAAGATGATGGAATGGATTGTTGCTGTATATAGAGTGAATAATCTAAGGAATGTGAGTGATTGAGTAGGAATTTGTCCCTCATTTATTATGAGAAAGATATCTATGGGACCCTTGATAAGTTAGACTGAAGAAAAATATATGGCCATACTAGAATGAATTGATAAGGGTTATCAATATCAGTCTAAGTAAGATCGTGAAATAATATGATTGACTAGTATAAGGATGACATAAACCATGCCTTATGTTCAATCAAGGTATCTAGTAACAAAAGGACTTTAATACTTATTGTAGATTAGGTTACGTCGAATTACTGACATTCACATAACTTGGGTAATCAAAATGTTTTGCTAGAGGCCGCTTATGATTTGTGGGCCAAAAACAGAATTTCAAGCCCACTACCAATGTTATGTGAACCTACAGGGTCGCACACTTAGAACAGACCAAAAACAAATTTTGAGGTTTATTGTGTCTAGGTTCAACGAACCTGATAATGTCTAGATTCGATGTACTAGATATGTCTAGGTTCATTAAATCTGACGTTATCTAGATTCTATAAATTATATTTGAATTACAGTTTACCCTATTTAAAATTTGACTCTTTCTCGAAATAAATATATATATATATCTGTTTTATGGTTTCTGGCTGAATTAAGATGAGAAAAGGCGTTTTCTTATTCTAAAAGGCAAAAACATTAAACACCCTAAAATTGAGAAAGTCATTTAACGCAAAGGAGAGGGTGCTAGCACACTAATTTGGTTTTTGAGAGAGTCTGTTCGTGTGGATACTTACAGAGGGCGTTGCTCTAAGTAACAACGTCTGAATCTTATCCCGAATACGAAAAGCTCGAGTTAGGGTGTCACAGGAGTGAATCCGCTCTCTTGCTTCCAAAAATCTGCCCCTTTTGTCATCTTGGTAAGATTCTATGACTTTTTTATCAATCTAATCAAATTGTATGGATCTTGCAGGGGTTTTATAGGAATTAATTTTGATTTTTTGCTGCTTATTTGAATCACAAAATCTAACAAAACCTAACATAAACCTTGTCCTGTATCAATGGGAGGATGGTCACCACTTATTTTTGAGTTGGATAGAGTTAAAAACCTTGTTATTAGTGACATTCCGTTCTACATAGGAGGAGCCACTTTGTGAGAGGTTTTTGACGATCCAACAATTGGGCTCGATGGTAGGGTATCATCAACAATTTGAGGTTTTAGCACCACCTTCCACCGTTTAAATTAGTCTTGGAAGGAATTTTCATAAATAGCCAAGGTAAATATACAAATTTACATCAACTTATAAGGATATTGGACTAATTCTCTTAACAGGTTGACATTTTCAGATAGAAGTCCAAGTACTTAAAAAATCCTTAGAATGAGAACAAATAGAACCAGACACTACTACAAGATGGTGAATAGCATGCACTTAAAAGATGGCGTTTGAACAAATAAACAACCTTCAATGGCACCAGATGGCGATTTTTGACAGCTATCTTATGCTTTTAATGGCAGTTTTTAACTGCCATTTGTTAATTAGGGTTGTCTTACTAGAGTAGACAACCAAGAGTCAGATTGAGAGAGAAAGTGGTGATCTCTCAAATACGACCATTGTTAGGGTTTTCAAGATTGTTTTATAAATATTTGTCAATTTCTTCTCCAATAAATATAAATTATTTTATCCATAATTTCTTGTTTGGAAGGGTTAATCTTGTAGTAGTTGGTCCAATGTAAAGTACTCTTTTACGTTGTAATTCCAAACAGACCGTTTTGATAGTGTAAAAGCAGGATGATCATCTCTGGAAGCATAATTATACAACTAGAATATGTGAAACGAAACACGATTTCGGGTTATTAATTGTATTATGGTGGTGCCATGTAATAAAACAACTAAATTAGTAAAGATTTATGCATGCGCCGATGCTATTCACTCAAATGTAACACATATTTTATACATGCACATACCCATGTGCACGCACATATGTTATTAAAAATAAATATATATTTTTATCTACCTATGATTCTATGTTTGTTGGTGGTATGCAAAAAGGCCCAATGTCTATATTTGTTTGCAAAATTATGAATAATAATAATGCAACTAAAATTGAAATACTGAGAGAAAAACCGTACCTTTTAGACCATATTTTCTCTACTTGCTTGCTCCAGTCCCTTCTAAACTACAAACCGAGAAATTTTAATCTTGCCTGAGGACAAATTCCAGCCCTGTGTTCTAAGCCAGAAGATTTTCATTTGTGATCAACCAACGTAAACCATCCAAATACACCAAAAAGAAAGAAGACAAAGGAGAAGTGAATATGGGGAGGGAAAAATAATAAATCCCTTGATATAATTTGAACGACTTGCAAATACTAATAACTAGATAGCACTTAAATGATCAGCTAGCTACTAACAAAATATATGCCTTTTTTTTTGTTTTATTTTGAGCCGGTGGTGATTACTCTTTGAAGAACTAATTTGCCTGCAGAATTTAGTAAGAAACCTATGAGTAAGAGTTAAGTTGTACGGTTACTTTACCCCATATATATATATATATATATATATATGACTTTAAAGCTTTTAAAGAATTCTATGATAATGTATGAAAAAAATATCTTGCGGATATTGGCCTGTTTTTAACATCAGATTAATTTATATTAGGTTCTGTTAACTATATATTATTTTATTTTAATGTAATTTTGAAGAGATTTAACTTTTAAAAACATACAACTATTATCTTAAAATGTCCTTACTGAAGAATATTCGAAGCTTGCAAGGAACAAAACCATTATGTCGAAGTTTGGTTTTTGATTGGCGTAAGGTCTCGATCATGTTTAACTCTACTCCATAATTTGCCAAGATACAAAAGGCACTTCAATACTATGTATGTATGTATGTATATATATATATATATATATATATGCTTATGCCTCTGAATATTTTTAAATGTCTTTACCAAAGAGAATATTATGCTTCACTGTATATAATGCTAGCTAGTTGAGCCCTTTGTTTTGTAGTTTTATTTTTATTATTACCTTGCGTTGCCATGGGAGGGATGAATATTTTGGATGCCTTGAAAGATCAAACAATAGAAGAAGTGGGGTATCTCTTTTTATTCATCCAATCAATAATAAAGGGCTAAAAAGTCATGGAGATGCTATAGCTAATGATAGGCCTACATAATTTTTCTCCTTTCGGGTCTGTTTGGCCTTTAAAAAAACATCTGTATGTGCGTGAGAATCTATTGAGTGTGACTTTTCCCTTCAAGAATCCTTCAGGAAAAGAAAAATAAAATCGACCAAACGGAAAGCACAATGTGTTTAAATGTGTGTATCTGAGAGAGTGAAAGTGAGAGTGAGAGAGACGATTTACGCAATTATTCATGGACACATAGTCGATATAATATGTCGGTTTTGTATACCTGGCAGTTAAGGGTCGATATCACATATGTGGACATGTGGACAAAGAAAGAAATCTGCCTATTGGCCTATGGAAAGGAATATGATGGAAATGTGGACCCAATCACACGAAATGTATGGCTTTTCCTTAGAAGTTGGAAATTACTTAATTTGCAACTAATAGGCAAGATTGATAATTATTTTAATTAATAAACTTAAATGAAGGGAAATATATTATATTTTATAAAGATATCTTACGAAAAATAAATCAACTCCTCTTTGGTAGATTGGATTATCTACCAAAGAAATACACCAAACAGACAATTCAGCCTGTAACTCGTGTCGTATTTAAATCAGCTTATTCATCTATCATGCCATGTTAGATTGTGCTTATTTATGATTTATGGCCTTTTAAGCCTAGTCCTTGACTTATTTATATTAATATCATGATATTAATGTACTCATGCTTTAATTGTATCTAGAAAAATAGTAAATTTTTGAAACTTTTTGACATAAATAGTAGGTTTTGAAAATATTTATAGTAAATAATAGTGAAAAAGAAAATTTACCAATAAAAAAATTTTCACTCATAGTAAATGGACCGAAAATTGACCAAGTAAATTTTCTATGTACTGCAAATATTTTCATAACATACTATTTACTTCAACAAGTTTTAGAAAGTTATATTTACTGCATTTTCCCTTACAAAATTATAAGTAAATAATAAAAATAAGTATTGAACACAATAAAAATTCTCATAGTTCATAACAAAAGCATAGATAAATTCAAATAAAATAAAATCTTATTAAAAATAATACATTAGAAGTTTCACAAGAAAAGTATAAGAAATACATAATTAAAGAGAAATTGCCGTGCCATAATCATACAGCTTATCGTGCTCATGTTCATACCCATGTTATGCCCTTAGCCTGATGTATCTTAAACATGTCGTTCCCCTTAATATGCTTCATTCCCAAAAGTTGTATCAAAACTCTGCCTAATTTATAAATGTGCTGAGCATAGCTCATTTAATAATATGTCATGTTATGTCACGCCTTTTTTTTTTTTTTTGCATATTTTACCCATAGCAGCCCTATCACACCTCGAAGTATGGGAGGTGGTATGACTGTTTGATTAAGTTAATTAAGTAGAAATTTTAATTAAACATGAGTAAAAGAAATTAATTACTTAAGAAATAGCGATAATTTAAAATCCTTTTTAAACAACATTTTATGATAATTAAACAATAAGATAAAATTGAAATGAAATAAAATAATAAAGAATAAGGGAATACGTGTTAGGTCCCACTGACCTACAACTTGTGCACACACATAGTAGCGACAATCTTAAATTATAACCACAGTCCAAAATAAAAGTGAAAGTTAAAGTTATACATGCCTTGATTATAGTATAATTTAAATAACCTACTTGGTGCTTCTATTGCTCAAATGTCCTATCTGTGGACTATTCTCTGATCCTAAGCTGATATCTACCTAAAGGGAAGAGGTTTTAAAATAAGAAAATGTGAGCAAAAGACTCAGTAAGACTATATTTAAAAACATTTAATTTTAAGGATGGTTTCATTAAAGTCATTAAAACAATCAAAGACAACTTAAATCTGAAAATTTCACAAAACGATCAAATTAAGTTTAAAACATTCATTATGACACACTAATCTACCATTTCACTTGTTAATATCACTTAATTAATTTCGGGGTGTTACAACTCTCCACCCCTAAAAGAAATTTCGTCCTCAAAATTTATAACTTGATTCAGAAACAAAACAAATGCAGATACAACGCAAGTGGCTTCATCAACCCCGTGATGCTGCCACACGACTTTTACTTACGACTAACGGGATATCGCGATGATATAAACTAATTACTTTCCAATCAATAATCTGAATTGGCACTTCCTCATATGTCATGTCTTCTTGAATCTGCCATGTCTTCTTGAATCTGCACATTATGAAACGAAACTATCATGTTCTGCTCAGGCGAAAACTTCCGAAGCATCGACATGTGGAACACATTGTAAACATGAGAAAGATTAGGTGAAAGGTCGAGTCTATAAGCAACCACATTGACATGCTGAGTAATCTCGCACTGTCCAATATACCTCGGTGCAAGCTTACCACTTATTTAGAATTACGAGATGCCCTTGCGAGGCTATCCCTTCAAGAGGAAGAAATCTCCTACCTCAAACTCCAAGGGTCAATGTCTTCTATCTGCGTAACTCTTCTATCGACTCTGAGCTACCTTCAATCGATCTCGGATTATGGCGACCTTCTCATTGCTATCACGAATCTCATCTAGCTTGAGAATAATCCTATCTTTTGGTTCAGCCCAACACATCGGTGACCGAAACAGTTGTCCATATAATGCCTTAAACGGTGCCATGTCAATGCTCGATTGATAGCTATTGTTGTATGCAAACTCTGCCAAATGCAAGTACCTCTTCCAATTCCCATCGAAGTCTAGCACACAGGCACATAATATGTCTTCGAAAATCTGAATAACCTGCTCAGATTGCCCATCGGTCTGAGGAAGAAATGCCATGCTGAAATTCAAATCTGTACTCAAAGCCTCCTGAAAGTTTCTCCATTCTTGGTATTGAATCTAGTGTCTCTATGTGATGGACAAAGAAACTCCATGCAATTGCACTATATCCTGCAGATATAATTCCCCAAAAACTCTTCTTGAACAAGTCGACCTGAAGGAAATGAAATGAGCTGATTTCGTCAACCTGTCGACCACGACCCAAATTGCATCATGCCTTTGCTCTGTCCTCGACAATCTAGTAAGAAAATCCATCGTGATGTGCTGCCATTTCCACCTCGGAATAGAAAGTGGCTGAAGTTGACCTACTAGCTTTAGATGCTTGGCTTTCATTTGAAGACAAGTCATACACTTGGCCATGTATTCTTGAACATCTTTCTTCATACCTCTCCACCAATATTGCCTCTTTAGATCACGATACATCTTCGTACTCCCTAGATGAATAGCGAACTAAGACTTGTGGGTTCGTCCATCATGACCTTCGTCACTTTTGCGATTACTGGAACTGCTAGACGCTCCCTGAAATACAACAATTTATCCGCATGTATCCTCAATTCTTTGAACTGCTCTCTGTTTTGAACTTGCATCTAGATTCCCTAAAGGTGCTGGTCTCGCCATTGATTCTGTTTCACCATCTGGATGAGAGTTGGGGTTGTCTTCATGTGATACACTGTAACCCAATCGTAGTCTTCGTAATACCGTAGCCTGAACTCACTTACTGATGCATCCCTTTTCTAATCTTCAAGTGCCAAACAGGCGAGAATCCTTGACGACTTCTAGCTAAGCGCATCTGCAACTATGTTAGCTTTCTCGAGATGATACTACAACGTGAAATCATAATCCTCCATGTATTCTATCCACCTTCACTACCTCAAGTTCAAATCCCTTTGAGTGAACAAATATTTCAAACTCTTGTGGTCAAAGAAAACCTGAAATGTCACCCCGTACAAATAACATCTCTAGATCTTCAACGTGTGAATCATCGCTGCAAGCTCCAAGTTATGAGTAGGGTAATTCCACTCATGAGGTCGTAGCTGCCTCGATCCATATGCCACCACGAGTCCATGTTACATCAACACACACCCAAGTCCAAGTCTTAATGCATTTGTGTAAACTTTGTATGGCTCATCACTATTGGGGATAATCAATACTGAAGCTGAGGACAACTAATTCTTTAATTCTTTAAAAACAAGTTCACATTCATCATCTCACTTGAACCTGACATTCTTCTTGATCAATCTTGTCAATGACACTACTATCTTTGAGAAATCCTTCACAAATTTCCTATGGTATCCTATGAGTCCTAAGAAGCTATGGATTTTTGCCACATTTTTTGGTCATTCCCATTCCACTATGGCTTTAACCTTAGACGGATCTACTAAAATACCATGTTCGGAGATGACATGACCTAGAATCTAATATCTATCAACCAGAACTTGCACTTTTCTTTCTTGGTGTACAACTAGTGCTCCCGCAAACTCTGAAGCATGATTCTAAGGTGCTGCTCATGCTCCTCCCAAGTCTTAGAATAGACCAAAATGTTGTCGATGAACACAATCATCAACTGATCCAAATAAGGCTTGAATATCCTATTCATTAAGTCCATGAAGGCTGTCGGAGCATTCATCAATCCAAACGGCATCACCAGAAACTCAAAGTGTCCATACTGGGTCCTGAAAGGTGTTTTGGGAATGTCCTCTTCCTTAATCCTGAGTTGATGGCATCCCAACCATAAATCTATCTTTAAGAAGTACTGCGAACCTCCTAACTAATCAAACAATTCTTGATCCTGGGTAGAGGATACTTGTTCTTCATTGTGACCCGATTCAACTGTCGGTAATCTATGCACAATGTGAGAGTTTTGTCATGTTTCTTAGCTAACCAGTGCTCTCCATAGCGATGTACTATTTTGAATATATCCCTTATCAGCAAGCACTTGAAGCTGTTTTTTTAATTCCTTCATCTTTACTGGCGCTATCCGATATGGTGGTACCGACATCGGAGCTATCCTTGGAAGTAACTAGATGCCAAACTCGATTTCTCAATGTGGTGGTAATCTTGGTAACTCGTTAGGGAAGACATCTTCAAACTCATTCGTCACTGGAATTGCTACATTTCTTCTCGAGGCACTGGGCTCTCCTTCTAGGTTCATGAGGAAGGCATAGCAAGCTAGGTTCTTCCGTCCTTCGAGACATGTCTTCATGAGACACTCACTTATTAGCCGATCACCAACACCCTGGTAAGTGATCGTTGTCCCCCTATTGGACACTAGGGTCATTTTTCTAAGCTAACAATCTCCAACTGCATTATACCTGGACAACCAGTCCATCCCTAGGATTACATCATACGTACTCATAGGGATTAAAATCAAATCGCTTTTCAAAGTCTCATCCCTAAACTTGATTTTACACGATTTACATACACAGTTCACACATACCCGACCAAAGGGTGAAGCTATAACTAGGGGTTCGTCAAGCTCTTCTATCTCTAGTCCCAAGGCATGTACAAAAGAACTTGAAATGAGAGAATGGGTGGCACCAGTATCGAACAAAACATGAGATAGAGACTAGGAAACTAGAATCATAACATCAACAACTACATTGCTAGTCGGGCATCCGAACTCCCTATTGTCATGGTGTGAACCTACACAAGAGCTTTCCTTTTTCCTCTACCAACATTGCTAGGTCCTGAATTAGTTGGCCGATACTACTGTGATGGTGGTGACGGGACACTAGCTATACTTTGCGCTCGATACTGAGGGGCATTGCGCTGGAAATTCTACGGCTGATGTCCTTGTGCTGGATATGGTAGTTTTTGGGGAGAAAACTGATGAAACTGAGGCTGAGGGAACTGCTGGGGCTAAGGTAGTGTTGAGGCTGAGGCTGACGATTAGCTCCTTCTCTGGTCTAAAGTCTGAGGCGAACACTCTTGATCGGGCAATTCCTCTTAATGTGTCCAGGCTGTTGGCAATAGTGACAATGAAAACTATAGAGGTTGCTGGGGTTGCTGTGTCCGCTGCTAGATGAACTGCTGCTACTGTTGTTCATGCTACCCTATTTGTTCTTTCCTAGAGTGGGTCGACTACTAGTGCTCCTCCTGTCGCTCTTCTATGGTCCTCTTGAAGTCTTGGCTTGATCCTCACAATACTGCGAATAGTTGCTTTCTATAGATATTGCTGCTGAAATAAGCTCTCTGAAATTCCTAAGTCGCAAGGCAACCACCTATCATCAGATGGAGGCTTTAAGTCCATCTTGGAATTTGATACACTTCTCGTGTTCCAATGCCACTACAGATGGAGCGAACCTAGCCAGCTCATTGAACTTTACCTCATACTCTCGAACTGACATGTCACCCTATTGCGACTTGTAGAATTCAGTCGCCTTGTGGTCTCTGTATCCTTGCGGAAAGTATCAATCATAGAACAATTCCTCAAACCTATCCGAACTGATGTTACTATTGTTTTCCAAGTGTTTAGCCTGCTTCCATCAGGTATTGGCACTACCTTCGAACTTATAAGCTGTAAATTCTACACGATATTCTGCTAGTACACCAAGAGTATCTAGGTGTTTCACAATCAAGTCTAACCAATATTTAGCTACTTACGGGTCACCTTTTCCATCGAAGGTCGAAACAGACGCACACCAGAACTCCTTAAAGTACACATGCTGATGACTAGCCTTGAATTCCTCCGGTCTTGCTTGTGTTGCCATTTGTTGGATGTAGCAAACATGGCCCTTATCATGCCTTCATCATTTCCAAACTCGACATCTGTTGTCAAATGATGTCTAGGTGCCATTCTCTCACTTTTGAAAACAAATTTTGGAATATCAGTGGCATTTTATTGTCGTACCTATATGTGCACAATTCCCAAGGTTCATAACCTTGAGCTCTAATGCCATTCTATCACACCCTGGAGTATGGGAGGTGATGTAGCAGTTTGATTAAGTTAATTAAATAGAAATTTTAATTAAACACGGGTTAAAGAAATTAATTAATTAAGAAATAGCGATAATTTAAAATCCTTTTTAAACAAACATTTATAATAATTAAACAAATAAGATAAAAATGAATGAAATAAAATAATAAAGAATAAAAGAATATGTGTTAGGTCCCACTGACCCACAACTTGTGCACACACATAGTAGCAACAATATTAAATTACAACCACAGTCCAAAATAAAAGTGGAAGTTAAAGTTATACATGCTTTGATTATATTATAATTTAAATAACCTACTTGGTGCTTCTACTGCTTGAATGTCTTGTCTATGGACTCTTCTCCGATCCTAAGCTAATATCCACCTAGAGGGGGAAGTTTTTAAAATAAGAAAATATGAGTGAAAGGCTCAGGAGGACTATATTTAAAAACATTTAATTTTAAGGATGGTTTCATTATTTAAAGAAGTAATTAGAAAATAGACTTAAATAAATGATAAATAAAATTTAATCTTGCCAAAACTGTTTATTGGTCAACCAGAAAGAATATCATTTTCTTTTCCTAGGCAAATCATATATGAATTACCACCGCAGTGGCCTAGCTAGGTTTTGGGATCTGCCCCCAAGGTTGCACACTACACTACCTGATCTTTGATATGCCATCATGCCCATTTTATATCTTTCTATATTTATTAAAATCTCATTTTTACTGGGTGTAGTCGTTTACATTCATTATGTGATTCATTATGAAAATCAACTTGTTCAACTGTTTGTAAAACAATTCATGTAAATCACCTTTCAATCATTCGTTGAAAACATTTTTTTGAAAGAAATCATTTGAAGGCCAAAATCATTTAAAACTTGGCTACCAAGAAAAAAGGTAGAAGTCCTACCTCGTTACTCGTACCGATGTCCCACATCAAAATCTTGGTCAACTATACGTTAGCTCTATGGATCCATGAACAACCTTAAATGTATAATAACTAAGTCCATCAGTATCTAGTTTAAGGTACCTTAGGTTGCTAAACTGTTTCATGGTGTCCTAGTGTGCCTTTTAAGTTTATAAAATCATTTTACAAAGTCATAATCTTAATCGGGGTTCAAAACGGTGAAAACGGGTGAAAAAAAACAAAATTTCGCCATGCCTAGTCGGCCTACTGTCACCTGGTTCGGCCGGCCGAACTGTATAGTTTGGCCTGTTGGAAAATCAAGTCTAGTTGGTTGAACTTTTCTAGGTTCGGCCTGCTAGTCGTATGAATCCGTCCTGTCGAACTCATGAATCTGGCCTACCAAACACGAAGTTTGGCCTATCGAACTGGAAAATTTTAGAAATTTCCAAGCACGGGGACTCGGCCTCTTGAGCCCAAATCTTCAATTTTAACCTATTTTCTCAAATCCTAGGCATGAAAAACATCTATAGATGGTAGAAAAACATTATAAAATACTTTTAAACTCAATTAAATAAGATTTGCACAATGATTTTGAATAAATCCAAAAATAGGGAAAAATGGAGAAAATTGAAAAATCTTAGTTTAAATCCATTTTTCTTCAAACTAAGCTTAGATTCTAGTTATTCTAAGTTCCTCTAACTTAGATTAGAGGTTTTCTAAGTTCAAATGAGCTTATATTTCAAAATGTAAGGAAATTTGAAAAATTGAAAAAGTTTGTTGAAATTTGAAAACTAACCTTGGATTTGAGCTTCAAATCATGTTTTCGGTTGCTCAATCGAGTTCCCGAGCCTCTAATCCACTAATCCGAAGTTTGGGTTTGATTTTTGATTCAAAAATTTTGAGAGAAAGAGAGAGAAAGAGAGATAGAGAGAAGAGAGGGAGACAAGCGAGAGAGAGAGACAGAGAGAGGATGAGTGTGAGATTGAGCTTGGGAGGGAGAGAGGAAGAGAGAGAGGTATAAATAGAGAGAGAAATTGACGGTTTCACTGTGTGAAAACCGTGTGCCACCCACGATTTTGTAAAACGAGATATATTTGACTTTTGACAAATTATTTTTGTTCCAAATATTCCAAATAACAATTAAAATAATTAAGAGTAATTAAAAGTCATTAAAATAATCAAAGACAACTTAAATCTAAAAATTTCATAAAATGATCAAATTAAGTTTACAACATTCATTATGGCACACTAATCCACCATTTCACTCGCTAATATCACTTAATTAATTTCGGGCGTTACAAGCCCATTAAGCTTGACCTGTTTTGACACCTCTGTTATATACAATTGGAACCCAAATAGTTCCTACTGTCTAAATTAAGAAAGCATTTGATCAGAACAAAGAATATACTTGAACTCCCAAATTAAGCATCTCCTCCACGCACAAAAATAAAATAAATAAATAATGCTTAGGAGTAGGGTTGATCTCGAGCTCGGCATCATTTTTATCTAAGCATTTTCCTTAGGTGTTAGATTTAATGCTCTGATTGATATGAGTGAAAAGTGGAGGGAAAGAAAACATTGGAGGGATTTTGAGGTGGAAATTGATATGATGGGCTGTTTGGTAGAAAAAATTTAGAATGGAAAGGACAAATGGGTGAAAGAAATTGCATATGGATCCCACCAAAATTGATCTTTCCAAATATGGATAGATTTTGTAAAGGGAAATTTTGACAATAATGCAAAGAAAGTGAAGTTAGTAATTTGTCCTTCTTTTCCATTAAAATTCCAACAAAAATTTTGGACACCAAATTAAAAAAATAGCTAAATATTATTTAGATAAAATGGTAATTATATTAATAGTAGTTTTTCTATTCCTTTGGATTTTTTTTTTTTTTGCAATAAAATCATTTTCTTTCCACCTTCACTTACCAAACAAGTAAAGGGAAAATTAAAATTTTTTCTTTCCCTACAATTTTATTTTCTTCATAGTTTTCTCTTTACTCCTATTTTCTTTCCTTCTTACCAAAGAGAGCATAAAAGTAATTGCTCAGATCAAATAAAAAGTAGCGCCAAATAATTACCATGTAGTCATAAGTTGAGTCAAAACGTAGTTTTGAACTAAAAAATGATTAAAGCATGAATTAAAAAATGTATCATAACTACACATCGTTTAACATTTATTAAGGCATATGATAGATAGTCTCGAGCATTTACTCTGCACCTTCCCATGGTTTGTATCGTGGATGAAGTCTAAGTGAGATTCAAGCTTAAGAATTTGGGCTTTTTGTCTGCGGAAGTGCACTTCGGAAGGTTGTGGAGGATGAGTTTCACCAAAATTCATCTTCGCTCATTCGAGCATACTTTTCCAATCCACTTTGTAAAATCTTACAAATTTGGGTGTGGGGATAGTGGCGAGAAAAAATGAAGGAACTCGATCATATTGGTTTATTATGTTCTCTAATTTTAACTTCTTCCCATACGAATGTATTGTACTTAGCTCTGATAAGTGGAGGGATTATTAAGCTTAAATACAGATGTTACAAATAAGATTACTCGTTTACTTGATAAAACAAAACGCTTTACAATATGATGTTGCACGATATATGTTTCCTAGTTAACATCCTCTTCTTAGTTACACTTTAGTGAACTAAATAAAACAAAATATTTTACAATCTAACGTTATACCTTGGGTGTTTCATAGTTACATTATATCTTATAGGATATATACCTACGATTACATTGGTAATTTTTACTCAAATTTTTCCTTTTCTTAGTTCAAATTTTTTTTTATCACTTCTAAATATATAAAAAATTACCTCAACGGGTCATAAACAAGCATTATAAGTTCTAAAAATCAACTTTGGAAGGAGTCTTTAATTTAGAATGGCTAGATTACGTACATTGATAGTGTGCTTGGGTCCTACTACTTCATTTGCCTTAATTACTTGTCTTTTATGGACACACTCAAAATATTATTTTAGTTGTCTGTCGATTAATTACATAATTGTATTTCATAGTTTTAACTATTTTTCAATTTATTAATTTGTTCTTAGAAACTACAAAAATGTAACGCCCCTATGTGGGGTTAGCAATATTGAATAATTAATAATAAACTTAAATACAATATCATTTCAAAACAATAAAATAATGCCCATGGGTATTTGAAATAAACAGAAAATAAGAATAAACTTTAAATACAAACCACAGTTTTAGTGTAGCATCAAATATTTAAAATACAATCATCATTACCATAGTACAATTCCCAAACACATATATATAACTTAACATAGCCACCACAAGAGTATTATAAATCTTACATGATTTGGACAACTTACAATAAAACCAAGATTCTTCCAACACAAGACCAGTAGTGTTGTCCCTTAATCCTCGTTAGATAAGCTACACTAAGTTTCACCAGAGATATGTAAATGTAATAGGTATGAGCATTGACATATCCAGTAGGGAAAGACTATTACTGACCTTTAGGTTTTATTCATTACCACATTAAACCTGCATGGTTAGTTAGTTCTCATCATTATCCAATTTATGAGATTCATTATGATCATATTCCATAGATACCTTACGTTAATCATTTCTGAGTTTCATACATATACATATATACAATTATTAGAATTTATTATTATTCTTAGGTATCTACATTTAATAGAGTATACATCACTCAACTCAACGAAACCCAAATGGGTGGGCTTGACTACCCTCCAACCATTCTAAGGGTGTCTAGTGAGGGGACATCAAGCCTCGGATCCTCACCAAGTTGATTCTTATACAGTGCATTCTAGGACTTTTGACCAAAGGGAGCATCATCACCTCCCCCAATTTTACCTTTTACGGTATTTGTGCCCAAGGATGTAACTGCCACCCTCTTCATATCTCACTATTCCTCTATAATCAATCATTATTTATAGAGTTAGTTTTCCTAACTATGCTTCTCAATTTACAACAACATGTGTTAAATCATTATGTTCCTCGAACAAGACAAGTTTTACATTATCGTGTTATGGGTATAATCATATACATTCAACATATCATATGCATATCTTGCAACATAAAAAAACCAAATTTTAATTTATCAAAACCTTCAAAAGATGAGTAATAGAATTCTTACCTCTTCGATAATTTCCAACTTACGAAATCAAATTCATCACGTAAGCTCCAAATATATCGTTATCCTAAAACGTATAACATAACTATAATTTAACTTAAATCCTAATTTTTAATTATATCAATTTATCATTTATTTTTTATTAGTGTGCCTTAGTTATTAATGTACTAAAATTGTGAATATCAATTTTGTCAACTTAATTTTAGTAAATTATAAGATAACAATAAAATAAAAATATATGAATTTTATTTTGGTACGAAATATGTTAAAATGAATTTTTAAAATAAATAATACAATTTTAGAATATTTAGAAATAAAATAATTAAAAAGTTTGATATTCATTAAAATAAAATTCTTTGAAACTACAACCTTTATAGAAAACTATTTATTTTTTTCGAAACATAAGATGTCAAATAACTACTCTTGTTTTAGTGGTTTGGTCTTCTTTACTTGTTCCTGAGGTTAGGAGTTGAAACCCCACCTAAATCATAAAATCTGTCTATGATTTTTATTAAGTCTCCTTTTTGAAAAATGACATAAAATGTCATGTCGTTTTTAAGAAAACAACATGCAGTTTCTGTGAAAAATGACATGTCTTTTATGTGAAAAACGACACTGGACATACTCTTACAGAGAGCCCAAAATCCTAATTTTGAGTTTTTTTCCTTCAAATCTTGGTCTCCTAACAGCTTTTTAAGCACAAAAACAATATATAATCATTTCTCAAAATTTTCTTGCCAAAATACAACTTAAAACTAAAGTTAAAGTCTTAGAAATATAACTTCAAAACTTAGCTCAAAAGTAGAATTTGATCTTGAAAACATCTAAGCCTCCTCAATCCTTGAGTTTGTGAGAAATTGTTTGTAGAGATTTTGGGAGAAAATTAATTTAGAAATCTTGAGTATTGCCTAAGCTTTTCTCTGGACTTGTATATAAATGAGAGAAAGAGAGAAAAAGAAGATAGAGGCAGGGAAAGAAAGAAGAACGTGAGAGAGAGGGAGAAGTGTTTTGAAAAAGGATAGGGGATAATCAGGTGGTTGGGAGCACCTAAGTGTTTACCTCCTCTGGAGACTTTTTTTTTACTATATAATGCCAATATGCCATTTTTGTAAATAAGTGGAACAGTGGAAGCAACTTGGTAATTTTAAATATAATAATTTTTTTTTTAAATTGTCCCTTTACAAATTTTATCCTTGAAATTTCCTATAACTGTCCACAATATTAAAACAAATATGCGTATTTTTCTATCGTTTTAGACTCAAGTCCCCATGTAGCTTCCTCTACATCATGGTGTTGCCACATCACTTTCACTAGAAGAATTTCACGATGACATAACATTTTTACCTCACGATCTAGTATCTGAACTAAAATTTCTTCATATGTCGTATCTCCTTGAATTGGGATATGTGTCCACCTGATCACATGTGAAGAGTCAGGTTCATACTTTCTCAACATCGATACAGGGAACACATTATGTACATGAGATAATTGTGGTGGTAGGTCTAAATGATAATGCTAGCATTCCAATTCATTCCACAATCTCGAACGGTCCTATATACCTTAGTGCTAACTTTCCTTTAACACCAAATCAAGATACACCACATTTTGGTTTCACCTTCAAGAACACTAAGTCTCCAACCATGAATTCTAAAGGTTGTCTCCTCTTATCCGCATAGCTCTTCTATTAGCTTTGAGCTATCTTAAGCCGTTTGTAAATAATCTAAATCTTGTTCGTTGTTTCTTTGATAAAAGTAAGGCCCAAGTTCAAGGCGCTCTTTCTTTTTAGCCCATCACAATGGAGATCTATAAGGCCTACCATATAAATCCTCATACGGAGCCATTCCAATAATCGCCTGATGACTGTTCTTGTATGTGAACTCAACATATGGCAACTATGCAGCCCAATTAGTTCCAAAGTCTAGCACACAAGCTCAAAGCATATCCTCAATAATCTAAATGACACATTCAAATTGTCCATTGGTTTGAGAATGAAAAGCCGTAGTGAAATTCAGTTGAGTTCCTAAAGCTTTCTACAATCCTCTCTAAAACTTCGATGTAAAACGTGTATCCCTATCAGAAATAATCGACATTGGTACACCATGCAATGTCACTATCTTTTCCACATACAATTGACATAGCTTTGAGACATTATAGCTAGTTCTAATTGGGATGAAGTAGACTGTTTTAGTTAAACAATCCATAATTACCCAAATGGCATCATGTCCCACTTGAGTTCTAGGGAATCCAGTTACAAAATCTATTGTTCATTTCATGGTCCCTATTCCATTATGGAATAGGTAGGCTTCTCAGCTCACCTCCACACTTTTGATGTTCTACGTTGACTTGTTGACACGTCATGCACTTGGAGACAAAAATTACTACATCTCGTTTCATTCCTCGCCACCAGTATTGTCATTTTAAATCCATATGCATCTTGGAACTTCTAGGATGAAATAGCAAACTTAGAACAGTGTGTCTCATCCAACACTACATGCTTGAGATAAGGGTCCTCTGGAACAATTAATCTCCCTTTGTAAAGTAAGAACCCTTCAGGCTCAATCTACCATCCATTCAGTTGTTCACCATTTTGTATTTGTTCCCAAACCATATGTAATCCTTCATTGTGCCACTGCCCTTGTTTTACTTGCTGGATTAATGTAGTATTTGCTATCATATTGAATAGGAAAGCTCTTTCGTCATCTTCATAATATTGCAAGCCAAAACTAGCAATGGTGATTGCTCGCCTCCAATCCTTCAATGCTAGACTAGCCATAATTTCCTTGTTCTTACGACTTAGAGCATTTGCCATTGCATTTGGTTTTCTAGGATGGTATTGGATACTAAAGTCATAATCCACTATGTACTCAATCCATATCCGTTGCCTAAGGTTGAAATCCTTTTGAGTAAATAAATATTTCAAACTTTGATGATCTGTATAGAGCTTGAACCTTGTGCCATATAGGTGACATCTTTAAATCTTGAGCGTGAAAACCATAGCAGCTAACTCAAGATCATGTGTAGGGTAGTTCCTCTCATGGGGTTTTAATAGGCGAGAGGCATAAGCAACTACTCATCCATGTTGCATTAGCACACAACCCAAACCATATCGGAGGTGTCAGTGTACATAGTGTAAGGCTCCTTGTTGTTGGGTATGATAAGCACTAGTGCATGGCTAATCCGAGGAAACTTTGGATCTTCGACATGCATGTTCTTTGGTCGTTCTTGATTTAGCATCGCTTCTATCTTGGAGCCATTGAAATGCCTTCTTTAGGGACAATGTGTCCTAGGAACTTGACATTTGTCATAAAAAAGTCACAATTATCTTTCGTTGCATATAGTTTGTGTTCTCTTAAAGTCTGTAGAGCAATCATCAAATGCTTAGCGTGCTCTTCTTTAGTTTTAGAATAGATCAAGATATCATCTATGAAAACAATGATAAATTGATCTAAGTATGGTCGAAAGACATGATTCATCAAGTCCATTAAAGCCATTGGTGCATTGGTTAATTTGAAAGGCATAACAAGGAATTCAAAGTGATTGTAGCGAGTTTGGAAAGCCATCTTTGGAATGTCCTCTTCCTTTATCTTCAATTGATGATATCCAGACCACAAGTCAATCTTTGAGAAGTATTGAGATCCTTCCAACCGATCAAACAACCCATCAATTCGAGGCAAAGGGTACTTGTTCTTGATGGTTAGTCGATTGAGCTAGCGATAATTGACATAGAGCCTTAACGATCCATCATGTTTCTTCACAAATAGCACTGGAGCTTCCCAAGGTGACGTACTTGGTTGAATAAACCATTTCTCTAGTAGTTCACCCAACTGGTTCCTTAATTCCACCTTCTCCATAGGTGCCATTTGGTACGGAGCAATAGAAATAGGCGTTTCTCCTGGAACTAGGTCAATAACAAACTTGATTTATCTATCAGGAGGAAGTCTAGGCAATTCATCTGAAAAGACATCTAGAAATTTGTCCACTATAGAAATGTGAAAAGATGAATCGTTCCTCTTTGGTTCTCCCTTTGAAGCAAAAATCATTCCAAGATTGGTGAAATTCCTTTGTCCTCCAATACAAGCCTTTAGCATAGGGGCTGGTGTCACTTTCCTTGCTTTCGCCTAAAATTCATTGACTTGTCTATTCTTGGTGAATAAAGAGCCATTTTTCCTATGATAATCTACTATCGCCTGATATTTTGTTAACCAATCCATTCTTAGGATTACATCAAACGCTATCATAGTTATTGCATATAGGCCAGTTGATAGTTTATGTTCCCCAATAACAATACACACTAATTTACAAATTATGAAAACTTCAACTATTCCACCAATTGGTGTACTAAAGGTTAGTGATGACCCACATGTTTTTGTTTCTAGTTGTAATATAAAAGCATATAGCATAGATATAAATGAATGAGAAGCACCGATATCAAACAATACATGAGCCCAATAATGAGACATGTGGATCATACCGTCTACAACAGAGTGGTTAACCTGCTTTGCTTGTTCAGTTGCAGCTGTGATAGCATAAGTCTGAGCTGCTGCTTTCCCTTTATCATTCTTTCCTCCATTTCCCTAACTGCTCCTAGCATTATTGTTATTCCTCCTAGGAAAATATGGTCTTTGATTCACTGAACCTTATGGAATTAGTTGGAATTTCTGGTTAGGATAGAAACTAGAACCTTGTTGCTGTGGTTGATAGTTATATCAGGGCTGGAACCCTTGTGGTTGAGTAATTGAAACTTAGGAAACTAGTGAGTTTTGCTAGGATGCTCCTTGGTTTTAACTCCCTTCCCATATAGCAAAGCCAAAATGACTTTCTTGCAGTCTTGGAGCAAAAGTTGATGGTGCAGGGCAATTAGGGCAATTCCTTCTCAGATGTCCCACTTGTCTACAATTATGACAAGCGTAGGGTTGGAAGCAACCGCTACCCGATGATCCACCTCCAATACTCACTCCCCTCTGCTATGTAACCTACCCTTTAGATCTCTCCTTTTTATTTATTTTCTTCATATGCCTACTAGAGCCCTTGTACTCTCCATAGGAGTTGTTCAGTTCTGTCTCTGCCCATTGGGCCTTAGCTGCAAGTTCAAGAAAGTCTATTGGTGGGATAGTAGCTATCATCTACCTGATTTTCGGTCTCAAATTATTTTGAATTTCTCACACCTTGGCATGAGGTCTGATACAGCTCCAAGATTGTAGCAAGACAATTCTATAAATCAAGCATGATATTTAGCTACTATCATATCTTCTTGCACCAAGTTTTCAAATTATTGCATCATTTCTTGCCTATGGCTTTGGAGAATATAAGTGTTGCGAAAAATGTCTCAAACTAATCCTATATGAGGTTTAGCATATCATAGTTATCCTTCTATAAATCCCACCATTCTTCGGCTTTACCCTTAAATGTATATGTTGTAAAGCTAACCCAATATTCTTGTGGAATTCTTAAGGCATATAACTTCTTTTTGACAACCTTAAGCCATTGTTCTGCTATAACAGGATTAGGTTTTTCGCTAAACGTAGGGAGTTCCTGCTTCATAAACTCTTTCAGCAGAGTTAAATGTTGTTGCTCAGGATCACGAGCCTCCGTAGGTCTTTGCACATTTTGTAAAGCTTGAAGTACACCCACATCGTTTACATTTGGCATAGCTGGCGGAGGTTGTGCTGTGTCGGGGTTGCTTATCTCCCTGAGCTTGTTCTATTGGCTTAGGTTGCTCAACTTCTTGAGCGTGTTCAACTGGTTATGATTGCTCAGATTGTTGTACTTGATGTCTTGGTGGCATAGTTTTCTACTGACTGCGTAAATTTAACTAGGATTAGTACCCAATGATGATGACATTAACACTTAACTTTAAAACCATTTCAAAAGATCGATTTTTAAGGTGGTGTTACACCCCCTAGGTTAATCAAACCTAGGCTCTGATATCAAAAATTCTGTAATGCCCCTATGTGGGGGTTAGCAGTATTGAATAATTAATAATAAACCTAAATACAATATCATTTTTTAAAACAATAAAATAACGCCCATAGGTATTTGAAATAAACAAAAAAAAAAGAATAAAGTTTAAATACAAACCATAGTTTAGTATAGCAACAAATATTTAAAATAAAGTCATCATCACCATAGTACAATTCTCAATCACATATATATAACTTAACATAGCCACCACAAGAGTATTATGAATCTTACATTACTTGGATGACTTACAATAAAACTAAGATTCTTCCAACACAAGACTAGCAGTGTTGTCCCTTATTCCTTGTTAGATAGCTACACTGAGTTCCACCAAAGAGATGTAAATGTAATAGGTATGAGCATTGATATACCCAGTCGGGAAAAACCTTTACTCACCTTTAGGTTTTATTCATTACCACATTAAACCTGCATGGTTAGTTAGTTCTCATCATTATCCAATTTATGATATTCATTATGATCATATTCCATGGATACCTTACGTTAATCATTATTGAGTTTCATACATATACATATATACAATTATTACAATTTATTAGTATTCTTAGGTATCCACGTTTAATAGAGTATTCATCATTCAACTCAGTGAAACCCAAATGGGTGGGATTGACTACCCTCCAACCATTCCAAGGGGGTGTCTGGTGAGGGGACATCAAGCCCTAGATCATCACCAAGTCGATTACTGTACAGTACATTTTAGGACTTTTGACCCACGGAAGCATCATCACCTCCCCAAATTTCACCTTTTAGGGTATTCGTGCCCAAGGACATAACCGCTGCCCTCTTCATGTCTCACTATTCCTCTATAATTAATCATTATTTATAGAGTTAGTTTTCCTAACCAGGCTTCTCGATTTACAACAACATGTGTCAAATCATTATGTTCCTCATTTTATAATATAGGACGAGTTCTACATCATTGTGTTATGGGTATAATCATATACATTCGAAATATCATATACATATCTTGTAATGTAAAACAACCAAATTTTAATTTATCAAAACCTCACAAAAAGATGAGTAATAGAATTCCTACCTCTTTGATAAATTCCAACTCACGAAATCAAATTCGCCATGTAAGCTCTAAATACATCATTATCCTAAAACGTATAAAATAATGATAATTTAACTTAAATCCTAATTTTTAATTATATCAATTTATTATTTATTTTTTATTAGCGTGCCTTAGTTAATAATGTACTAAAATTATAAATATCAATTTTCCAACTTAATTTTAGTAAATTATAAAATAACAATAAAATAAAAATATATGAATTTTATTTTGGTACGAAATATGTTAAAATAAATTTTTAAAATAAATAATACAATTTTAAAATATTTAGAAATAAAATAATTAAAAAGTTTGATATTCATTAAAATAAAATTATTTGAAACTACAACATTTATAGAAAACTATTTATTATTTTCGAAACATAAGTTGTCAAATAACTACCTTTGTGTTAGAAAAATAGAATGTAGTAAAATTTTAAAAATTTTTGTATCAGAGTATTTTTCAAAATACAAGTTTGACACACTATATACATAAAATAACCAAATCTTACTAACCTTGTAAATGCCGAAAGGCTTCCTCAATAAGTGAAGAGAAGTAACGTTCCAGAATAACCTCAACCAATTGGCCTTATTTGCTATTCTCTATCTACGATCGGAGTGAGTATGGGCACAGACGTACAGCTTTTCCACTAGGTGACTCTCTTTCTAACTAATTGCGAAAACACAAAACTAATGTTCGTGATTTGTGAGCAAGAGCTCTTAGGAAGTTTTTAGAATCTCACAGTAAAGTTTCACTCTTAATCTCTCAATTGATCTAAATAATAATGAGACTCACTCCTTTTTTTTTAGAGGTTGGGCTCAAGAGTTAGTCCTTATCAGATAAGGCCTCAAAAATTTAAATCAGAATAAAATTCAAATTAATATCTAATAAAATCTGTATGAAAATATGTGATCTTTTTATCATGCGGTCGGCATGTCGATTTGTCTAACTGGAATACCAAACTTGCCCCATTGACAGGCCGAACCCAAGGATCGACATGCCGAACATGCGATAAAAATATTAACGAATCTTTTATTTTTCACCTAAGATTCTATAGGATAAAGTCTCAATTTTATTTAAAAAACCCAATAGAGAAGTTATCTAATTAAAAAAACTTTATCTAGATATTCTATAGGAAAATAAATGAATTCCAAATAATTCAACAAGTTTATCTTGAATTAATTTAAAATTAATCCAACCGATAAACAGATAAGAATTATTTGATTTTATTGAATTTCAACCAATTTTATTAATCTGACATAAGTCACCAATTATTAGAAAAGCACGTCGTATCGTTACAGGATTTTTGTGAGCTAACAAAGGGGACCTGATGGACCTATATAGTTCAAGCTCCTGATAATTATAAAACCCAATATCCTAGATATACATTTCATAATTATCAACTCCAACACTACTTCACTAAAAGCTTGGAGCTGCACTCTTGAATTATATAGAATTACAAAGCCCGTATAGCTAAGTCCCCATGACATATCATAGTGTATCATATCCCCATGGGATTATCCATAATCAGCTTAAGGACAAGTTTTGTCTTACCTTCCCGATTATTTTTACCTTACATTCCATTATCTCATCATCTAAAAACTTACCATCTAAAGACGATATACTATTCGATTACACCTATGTATCCAAATGGTTGAGCGCTCTAGTTTTCCAATTGCTAGATAATGCATACAAAAAGATATCACTACTCCTAAAGAGGAGCTATGGATTCCATATGTATGAATAATAGGTCTATGCTATCAAGAGTCATACCTCCAATGTACCAACATACTTACCACTATTAAAATGTAGGTGTCACCCTTTAGTACATCAAAAGACATAAGTCAAGACAATGGGCCCATTATTTATCTCAAGATTAAGATACAATACAAATGATTGTCTAAATTGAATCGATTTGCCGAGACAGAATTATTAATCCAAATCAATTAACTTTATTTCCTGATCCAACACATTGTCACCTACGATAATATGCAAATGTTTGTACTCGTAGAGTCTATCTCCTATGGTCAAGACAAACCATCTCCTAATAGGGATATAGACAACATAACAATCTTTAAATAAATAAAGCGCCCAACTTTATTCCCTTGATTGTGGATGTTATCATTTAGATAGTAATCTTAAGAATCATATCTTTCGCATAATCTATCCATCATATGTCCAATTCTTAAAGGTTTAGACTGACAATCTCAAACTATTATTTTCTTAACATACATTCAACAATTATGAACGTAAAGAGGACAAGATTTGATATATAAATAATAAATAAATTCTTTATTGATAAAAAAGTCTCCAAAAACATATTATATTTTTACTCCTTAGGGTATACCACTTGCACTAAGTGAGTAAATATGACAAATCTCGCATCCCTATAACTTCGACATGTCTCTCAAAGTCTTTCCCAGTAAGTGTCTTTGTGAATGGATTAGCTATATTATCCTTTGATGCAATTTTGCACACCGTGACATGCTCACCCTTAACGAAGTCCTTTATCACATTATACTACTGATCAATATGTTTACTCTTCTTGTGAAATCTTAGTTCCTTAGCATTAGCTACTGCTGAATTGTTATCACAGTATAGTGATACCGCCTTTTCCATACCAAAACTACCTTAAGATCCCCAAAAAACTTGTGGAGTCACATTACTTCTCTCGAAGCATCACTAGCTGCCATATACTCAGCCTCCATCGTTGAATCCAAAGTGTAATCTTGCTTCACACTTCTCCAACTGATGGCACCACTACCCAGAGTAAACATAAAACTTGAAGTCAATCTCCTAGAATCTACACAGGATTAAAAATCCAAGTTAGTATATCCTAGAGGAGTTAAGTCCTTACCCGAATACACAAGCATATACCCTCGAGTCTTTCTTAGGTACTTGAAAATATGCTTTACTACAACCTAGTGGTTTGGTCTTGGATCTACTTGAAATCTACTAACAATCCCGAACGTATAACAAATATCTGATTGTGTGCAAAGCATGGCATACATGAGACTACCCATTGCCGAAGCATAAGGCACCTTCTTCATGTATTCTTTTTCTTCATTAGACTTTGGAGAGTCTTTCTTAGAAAGAGTAATTCTAAACCAAGATGGTTGCCCACCTTTTTTGGAATCTTACATTGCAAACTTCCTAATAATCTTATCTATGTAGCTGGTTTGGGACAAAGCTATCATTTTGTTCTTCTTATCTCAAAAGATCAGGATACCGAGAACAATATTAGCGTTACCCAAGTCCTTCATGTCAAACTACTTGATCAACTATAATTTGACAAATGACAATACCCCAACGTCATTGCCAATTAGCATAATGTCATCCACATAAAGCAGTAGAAAAACCACCTTTCCATCCTTAATATGTTTGCAAACACATGGCTCATCCAATTTTGTGAGAACCGATAAGTCTTGATCACTTGATCAAATCTTATGTTTCAAGAATGGGAAGCTTGCTTAAGTCCATAAATTGACTTTAGCAGCTTACAAACCTTACCCTTTTAACCCTTGACCTTGAACCCATCTACTTGTTCCATATAAATGGACTCATCATGATAGCCATTTAGAAAAGCTGTCTTGACATCCATCTGCCAAATCTCGTAGTCGAGAGCAGCAGCAATGGACAAGAGAATCCGAATGGACTTAAGCATGATTATAGGCGAAAAGGTTTCCTCATAATTGATTCCTTCCTTTTGTGTGAAACCCTTAGCTACCAGTCTAGCCTTAAAGGTTTCGACCTTTCCATCTACTCCTTTTTTCCTCTTGTAGATCCACTTACACCCTATGGGTTTTACCCTTTCGGGAAGATCCATAAGCTCCCAGACTCGATTAGTCTCCATAGACTTTATCTCTGTGCTCATGGCCTCTGTCCAAAGTTTTGAATTAACATCCTCCATAGCCTCTGCATAAGTATAAGGATCCCTGTCATGTTCATTCGGTACAGCCAAGAAGGCCTTCCCATTGAACATATATGTCATGAGTTGATGCGCGATCCTCCCACTATGTTGAAGCCCCTTAGATTATTATTTGGGTTCATTTGGTTTTTCTGCAACAATTAGAGTGGTTTCTAATGGAACCCCTGGAGTGATTGGGTCACTCCTTAACTCCTCAAGTACTACTTTGCTTCAAGGCTAAAAGTCATCCATGTAACTCTCCTCAAGGAAAGTTACATTAGTTGAAACCACGACTTTATTTTCCTTTGGGTTATAGAAATAACCCCTTTAGTCCATTTTGATATCTTACAAACACGCAAAGTTTTAAACGTGTTTCCAACTTATTCGCATCCTTAAATAAGACATGACCTAGACATCCCCATATACGAATATGGTTTAAGGATGTTTTCTTGCCCGTTCACAACTCGTGAGGAGTTTTAGGGACTAATTTGAAGGCACATTGTTCAAAAGATAACATGCGGTTTGTAGTATATATCTCCAAAAGGATAGAGGCAATGATGAATAACTCATTATGGACCTGACTATGTCCAATAAAGTCCTATTTCTTCTCTTTGCTATGCCATTTTACTGCAGAGTGCCCAGCGTAGTCAAGTGAGATAAAATTCCATTCTCTAATAAGTGTCCCAGAAACTTATTAGAAAGGTATTCTCCACCTTAATCAGATCGAAGTGCGTTTATGTGTCTACCCAGTTGTTTTTCTACTTCAACCCAAAACTCCTTGAACTTGTCATAAGTTTTGCTTTCAAGTACACATACTTATACCTTGAGTAATCGTCAATAAAAGTGACAAAGTACTCGCATCCTCCTCATGCCTGGATGTTCATCAGTCTACAAACATCACTATACATAAGTTTTAGAACCGCTTCGGCCCTATTGCCCTTAGACCTAAATGGTCTTTTGATCATTTTACCCTCCAAACAAGATTCACATTGAAGTATAGATTCCATCTTTAAGTGACTTAAAGGTCCATCCCTTACCAACCTTTGAATCCTATTTAGGTTAATATGACTAAGGTGCAAATGCCAAAGATAAGTCTCATTAGAGTGAAAAGTTTTAAGTATATTAGAGTTATTATCATTTATCTTAGCATTAAGCAGTAAGTCCATCTTAGGTTTAATAAAATATAGAATATTTTGCATCCATCTAGAACAGATAAAGATTTTATTTTACAAATCACCACTTTATTATTAAAAGAAACCAAATAGGAGTCTTTAAATAAACAAGCTATAGAAATTAAATTCATTTTAAATTTAAGAACATAAAAAAAATCTCACAAAATTAAATTCCTATAATCATCAAAATAAAGATGGATGTCTCCCACTGCTTTTGCTAAGACCAAGGATCCATCACCCATCCAAAGTGTGAAGTCTTCATGAAGCAGACTTCTTGTTACTTTGAACCCCTATAGAGAAACACAAACATGATTCGTTGTATTGGAATCTATGACCTAAATGTCACTGGATGCCTCAACCAAATAAGTTTCTAAATACAAAAGATCATACCTATCTCCTTTGAAAAGGAAGTCCTTACAATGCTTCTTGATGTGTGCGACCTCCCCACTTTAGCTTCTTTGGGTACTTCTTCTTCTTCTTTTTCTTGCTCTTGTTGTTAATAGAAATAGAAGACTTCTCGTTCTTGGCTAGTTGTTTCTTTCCATTCCCAGAATTGGAATTGAAACCAGAAGCAGCCGTCAAATTGGCCTCGCCACCAGTAGGAGACTCCCTGATCAATGGTTCGAACTCCTATAACTGTTTTATTGTTGTTAGGGTCATATCTCGCCTATTACTCAAATTAAAAGTAGCTCTAAACAGAATAAATTCCTTTGATAGAGTCTCAAAGACCATAGTCATCTAAGTTTCAACATTGATGTTGGCTCCATTGGTTTGTGTCTCAGCGAGGTAACCCATGACCAACATCATGTGCTCCTTTTCAAATGTCCCCGGTCTTTGCTTACAGTTCAAGAGTTTCCAAAGTGCCCCTTGCCACTTAGTTAAGGCTTGGGCTCCAAACATATCTTCCAGATTATCCAAGATCTGCTTAAAGTCTCATAATCCTCATGTTGCGCTTGCAGCACGTTGTTTATGCTAGCCATAACATAGCAGCGAGCCTGCTCATTTGTATCTTTCCAACGATCATATGCTTGGAATGGATTGTTGGTGGAATCTCCCATAGGCTCAAAAGGACAAGGGGTTGTCAGCACAAATTTTAGTTTCTCAAAGGAGAGGATGATATCCAAGTTCCATTTCTAATCATTATAATTCTCTCTGGTTAATTGGTTTTTGTCAAGTATCAAAGACAAAGCATTTTTAAGACATTTTTAATCTACCATAAAGAATCATATACCAAACATAAGCAAACATAGCATAATAATTTAGTAAGATAACACAATCATGTAAAAAACATACAAATGTATTTATGTGTCAAAACCTTGAAAATATCACAACCTTACAATGATAATTCCCAACTCAGAATTCAACAAGCTCTTAGGGGAGTCATGCCAAATTCAATTAGGAATACGGATCCTCTCCTAATTAATATATGCCATTTAGGACCCGTATGATCTAACATATATTAATAATCGTTTATTTGGCCATTAATTATTAATAGAGCTCGTAGGGGAGGTTAATAAAAAAATTAACATGAGTGTATAACCATCATTTTAATATTTTATCCATGATTTATAATCACAACCTAGGGGTGTGTAACCATAAATCATGCTAAAATACCTTATCCTCATAAAGATCCAACTTGGTTCATGATGAAGTCCCTTCCTAGGGGTCAGAACCACAATGTTCTTCCTATGGACAAACGATGGAGGCCTTAGGTCCTCTCTTCAAAAACCATCTCCTGCTCAATCTTTTAAAATCAAGGTTTTATTTTAAAAACATGCATAAACAAATTTTAATTAAGTGGCACTCCCTATTCTATATGGTGTATTATCAATATACATAGCAAATCATATTATAATGCAGACAAGCAAAGAAATTAAACAAAGCTGCAAGCAAAATAATAATAAATAACCATAATGTTATGGTTCATCCTAGAGAATAGAAAATAAAGATTACAAGAAAATAATAGGAATATTTTATCGATTCTTCATCCTTGAATCCTCAAGTTGTATCCTTTTTCATGTAATGCCCATCTTCAAATCTTCAATCCCGCATAGATCAATGCTCCATATTTCCAGTCATATCTAAATTTTAATGTTTCTTAGAATTATCGCAAAAATAAAATTAAAACTGCATGGAAAACTGCACCTTTTCTTCGAAACATTTCCAGCTCTTTGTCGGTAAGCCGATCTGGATGGTCGGCCTGCCAAAATAGAAGTTTGGCCTACCACCAGAGCCACCTAATTTCTGTTATATTGATGGCCTGCTGAACCTCACGCCCGGCCTACCGATTTAAGACCATCGGCCTACCGAACTAGAGGGTTTGGCATGTTGACCAAGCAAAAACCACCCTTTTTAGAAAATACAGTTTCTAATACAATCTATCAATTTTACTTTCAACAATTCAAAAATATAAAATTAGAGACTTAGGAAATACCTGGGAGCGCCATCATCCTTCTTCTCCAAATGATTATTTAATTACAAAATACTTACAAATTTAAAATTAAATAATAATTCCTAGATGAAGATGATAGTCCACCATTTAATTATAAGAAAAACCTAGATACACATTTTAACCATTAAGAAACCATGACCGGTACAAATTAATTAATTAATTAATAATTCAATAATAATTTCATCAACTATAATTAATTAATAAACATTCATCACATAATCCATGACAATATTTAAAAAAAATATAGAAACCTAGAGTGCTAACTCTTTATAAAATTAAATTCAAGCATAGGAGAGATAAAGATTACATAATTTATACATATAGCATGATCACAAACTCGTAAATTTATGGAAAAACCTAGCTCTGATACCAATTGTTGAAAAAATAATACACAGCGTAATTTTAAAAATTTTTATATTAGAGTATTTTTCAAAACATAAGTTTGACACGCTATATGTATAAATTAACTAGATCTTATTAATCTTGTAAATGTCAAAAAGCTTTCTCAATAAGTGAAGAAAAGTAACGTTCCAAAAGGACCTCAATCAACGGGCCTTCTTTGCTATTCTCTATCCACGATTGGAGTGAGTATGGGCTCACACATACATCTCTTCCACCAGGTGACTCTCCTTCCAAACAATTGAGAGAACCCAAAACTAATGTTTGTAATTTGTGAACAAGAGCTCTTAGGGAGTTTTTAGAATCTCACCAATAGAGTTTCACTCTTAATCTCTCAGTTGATCTGAATAATAATGAGACTCGCTCCCTTTTTTTAGAGATAGGCCCAGGAGTTGGTCCTTATAAGATAAGACCTCAAAATTTTAAATCATAATCAAATTCGGATCAATATTTAATGAAATCTACATGAAAACGCGTGATCTTTTTATCGTGTGGTCGGCATGCCGATCTATCTAACTAGCATGTCAAACTTGCCCCATTGGCAAGTTTAACTTAAGGATTGGCATGCCAAACCTGCAACAAAAATCTCAGCAAAACTTTTATTTTCCACCTAAGATTCTATAGGATAAAGTCTCAGTTTTAATTCAAATAACCTAATAAAGAAGTTATCTAATTAAAATAACTTTATCTAGATAATCTCTAGGAAAATAGATGAATTCCTGATAATTCAACAAGTTTATCTTGAATTAATTCAAAATTAATCCAACCGATAAACAAACATAAATTATCTGATTTTACCAAATTTCAGCCAATCTAATAAATCTGACATAAGTCACAAATTATTGAAAAAGCATGCCGTATCATTACAGGATTTTTGTGAGCTAGCAAAGGGGACCTGATGGACCTATATAGTTCAAGCTCCCAATAATTATAAAACCCAATATCCTAGATATATGTTTCATAATTATTAACTCTAACGCTACTCCACTAAAAGCTTAGAGCTGTACTCTCGAACTATATAGAATTACGAAGCCTGTACAGCTAAGTCTCCATGATATATCATAGTGTATCATATCCCTATAGGATTATCCATAATCAGCTTAAGAACAAGTTCTGTCTTACTTTCCTGATTATTTTTATCTTACGTTCCATTATCTCACCATCAGAAAACTTACCATCTAAAGACAATATACCATTCGGTTACACCTATGTATCCAAATGGTTGAGCACACCAGTATTTCAATTACAAGATAACACATATAAGAGGATATCATTACTCCTAATAGGAGCTATGGATTCTGTATCTATGAATAATAGGTCTACGCTATCAAAAGTCATGCTTCTAACGTATCGGCATGTGTACCACTATTAAAATGTGGGTGTCACCCTTTGGTACATCAAAAAACACAAGTCACAACAACGGGCCCACTATTCATCTTAGGTTTAAGATACAATACAAATGATTGTCTAATGTGAATCGATACGTTGAGAAAAAATTATTAATCAAAATCAATTCATTTTATTTCTCAATCCAACACATCGTCACCTATGACAATGTGCCAATATTTCTATGCGTGGAGTCCACCTTTGATGGTGAAGACAAACCATCTCTTAATATGAATATAGACAACATAACAATCTTTACTTGAATAAAGCGTCCAACTTTATTCCCTCGATTGTGGATCTTATGATTTAGACTGTCACCTTAAGAATCGTGTCTTTCACATAATCTGTCCATCATATGCTCAATTCTTAAAGGTCTAGACCGACAATCTCTGACTATTGTTTGCGTAACATACATTCAACAAATATGAACATAAAAAGGACACGATTTGATATATAAATAATAAATAAATTCTTTATTGATGAAAAGTCTCCAAAAATATATTACATTTTTACTCCTTAGGGCATACACGTCTAATACCTTATTCTAGTGTTTTGGTCTCCTTTACTGGTTCCTAAGGTTGGGGTTTCAAACCCCACCTAAATCATAAAATATGTCTTTGATTTTTATTATGTCTCCTTTTTGAAAAATGAGAAATGACATGTTGTTTTTAAGAAAATGACAAACGACATGTAGTTTATGGGAAAAATGACATATAGTTTCTATGAAAAACGATACTAGAAAAACTCTTACAGAGAGCCCAAAATCCAAAGTTTGAGTTTTTTTCTTTAAATCTTGGCTTCCTAATAGCTTTTTATGCATAAAAACAATATAAAAATAATATATAACCATTTCTCAAAATTTTCACACCAAAATACAACTTAAAACTAAAGTTAAAGTTTTAGAAATCTAACCTCAAAACTTGGCTCAAAAGTAGAATTTGATCTTGAAAAAATCCAAGCCTCCTCAATCCTTGACTTTGTGAGAAGTTGTTTGTAGAGATTTTGGGAGAAAATTAATTTAGAAATCTTGAGTATTGCTTAAGCTTTTCTCTAGACTTGTATCTAAATGAGAGAGAGAAAAGGAAGATGGAGGCAAGGAAAGAAAGAAGAGCATAAAAGAGAGGGAGAATTGTTTTGAATAAAAAGAAAGAAAAGGTAGAGGGGACAATCGGGTGGTTGGAAGCAGGAAAGTGCTTGTCTCTTCTGGAGACTTTTTTTTTGCTATATAATGCCAATATGGAATTTTTGTAAATAAGTGGAACAGTGGAAGCAATTTGGTAATTTTAAATATAACAATTTTTTTAATTGTCATGCTTTTATGCATAAATTTTTACAAAATCATTCCCATTAAAATAACTAGTATTACAAAAAGTATCTTTAAAATTTTAAAAACTTATTTCAATTTCTTCCCCAAGAATAAGCAAAAATTAAGTGAAACAATGTGATTGCCCTTAAAATCGTTATTTTGAATACCAATTTGAATTTAAGCAATAAGCACCCTAATTCTAAGGATTTTTTTTTAAAAAAATTATAACGATATTATAATCTATTTGAAATCTTAAATACATATATTATTATTATTCTAAATATAAATTAGAACTAACAATATCATTATTAAAATCATTAATGTCTTTATACATATGTAGTAGGACATATAAAGAACATTTATAAACCTAAGACATATATTAACTCTACAAATAAAAAAGGGCCACATGTCTCATTAGCCCTTAAAAAAACCATGTTTGGGTGTTGGCCTAAAGTGCTATCCACTTGCAACGTTCAACATCTAGCGACTAATTTTTACCAAGCGTCTCAGCTTTTTACAAAAGTAGATCCACGCTTGTGACATTTTTAATCTAGTAACAGATTGAAGACTAGGTGTTTGATTTTGTTTTTTAGAAAGTTTTCTCCCATTTTTAAAAATAAAAAAAAGGCTTTGAAAACATGTATAACTAAAATTTTAAACCCACATATCTTTAAAACATTTCTAAAAATATCCTCTTAAAATACCCATCTTAGAAAAAAAAAAAAACTTGTTTTCAACTTTTTCAAAAACTAATTAATCACTTCACTTAAAAAAAAAAATCATTAAGCGTACAAACCAGCAAGTCTTCCTCCACCGCCCCTTTCTTCCACCACCCATCCTCTCTCTGGAACTCTGTCAGCAACCTCATAATACAACGACGGTGCTGTGGTGACGACGAGTGGCAAGCGACGAAGATTTGAGGTTGGGACGGGGGGATTTGTATAATTGATGGAGCTATGGTGGGACGGTTCGACGCTGACGAGGAGAAGGTTAGATCAGCTAGGCTACGATGGGATCTAGTCTTGAGCTTCCCTCTTTTTGTGAGATCAGTGGCATGAGCATCCCTCAGTTGCGGGACCGATGGCATGAACTTCTCTTTGCCATTAGCTTATCTCCTATCACAAGCGAGGGTGGGTCTCTAGGGTCATCAGCGAGGATGGGTTTGACATCATCGACGTGGGTCGTCAATGTCCGAGTAAGCGATCGATCTCCTATGGGCCGTCGCCGATAGCCTAGCTTGCCGGAGCAGAGGAAGAGGTGAGAAACAAAAACCTTCGATTTGTCTTTTTTTTTGTTTACATATTTGTTTTAATTATAAATTACTATATTAAAAGTGTTTTTAATGGCTTCATTTATATTAATAATTTTTATTTAAAAAATATGTGAAAATTACATAATCTGTCCTTTTTTAAGGAGTTAATTAATATATGTCTTAATTATGCAAATATCACTTATATGTCTCTTTTTTAAAATTCAACATATTTAGATCCCTAAAGTACCCTCTAACTAAATATTATCATGTATTGGAATTTTTATAACAAATTTTCTTATTTATCAATAGTTAAATTAGGGAAAAATATATACATATATTTCTTATTTTAACATATTATGTTGATGCATTATTATACACGTATTTTCTTATTTTTTATTATGTTAATGTGTTGTTTTACCACCTAATTTTTAAATTTTTAAATTTTAAGTAGCCTGTTTATATCTCAATATATTAACATAAGAAGTTCATGGTGTTACTAAATTTTACGAGATATTGTTCCCTAGAAGATCTAGGTAAGATTTTGTTATCTTCTCAATTCCACTGTTTTTTTTTTTTTTTTTTTGTATTTCAATTTTTATACATTATATGAACAAAAAGTCAAATTCATATTATCTTTTTCACCGTATCTTTTCTTTTTTCCTTTGAAGATGTTGAGTTCTTTTCCCACCTTTTCTTTTGATTTCCTTCTCAATTCCACGTTTTCTTTTTTTTTTTTTTTTGTTCCTTCTTCTTTGATATTTCAAATTTTATTTTAATGATCTAGTTCAAATTCGTGTGAGGTGTTTTAATTCAATTATGGCACAAATGAATAACGATTAAGGGTTCACATTCATTGTATTTTAAGATTATGGTGTGACGTTCAAATTTTAAATAGATTTATTTGGGGTTAAAATATGTATGTATGTTACTTTTTAATTTGTTTTTCAATGAGAAAACATATTAATGTCCTTTGGAAAAAAAATTAACTTATTCCATACTAGTCATTCATTCTGTTAGATACATAGTAATTAGTTACATAAGGCTTCATATTGGTAGAATTTGAAAAAAAAGCCAAAAAAAAAATTGAATTAGGGAAATGACCTCTTTTTTTTTTGGAACCAAAAAATACGCTTTTCTGAGCAGGTAAGCTATCCCAGTTTTTTTTAGAAAGATAAGAAAAAGAACTGTAACAAGGTAAGGAACCTATACAGATGAAAAAAAAAACTGAAACCGTTTTCATGCCCAAAATGCTTGTTTTTTGGTGTCCAAAAAAAAAAAAAAAAAAAGAGGTCATTGGCTCAAAATTTTTTTTTCAAAAGGTTAGTTTTCAAATTCCCCCATTCATATTCATTGTATTTGAAGATTATGATGTGAAGTTCAAATTTTAAATAGATTTATTGGGGTCAAATTATATATGTATTTTACTTTTTAATGATATTTTTTTTAATAAGAAAACATGTTAATTTCTTTTGAAAAAAATGTTAATTTATTGCTAGCATATTAATTATATATTAGTATCTTCCCTACAAAAATGTTTATTTTTTATTGCTAGTATAACAATTATATTTGATAGTATTTTAGTGATACGTAATAATTAGTCATACTCGTAATGATTTTGACAACGTAATGGCCGAATTTTTAGAACAAGTTGATAAGATGTTGAGTTCTTTTTCTCATTTTCTTTTGATTTCCTTCTCAATTCAATGTTTTCTTTTTTTTTTCCTTCTTGTTTAATATTTCAAATTTTACTTTGATGATCTATTTCCAATTTGTGTGAGGTATTTAAATTTAATTATGCCACAAATGAATGATGATTTTAGAGGGTTCCCATTCATTGTATTTGAAGATTATGATGTGAAGTTCAAATTTTAAATATATTTATTGGAGTTAAAATATATATGTATTTTACTTTTTAATGATTTTTTTAATCAAAAAACATGTTAACTTCTTTTGGAAAAAAAAAACGTTAATTTATTGTTAGTATATTAATTATATACTAGTATCTTCTGTACAAAAAAGTGTTAATATTTTATTGATAGTGTATTAATTATATTACTAATATTTTAATGATACGTAATATTTAGTCATACTGTATTGCTAGTATTTTAATGATATGTAGTAATTAGTTATATAAATAAAAGCCACTTTCTAAAACGCTAGAATAATTTCATACTCCCAGACTACAATTGTAAGGGAGAATCCACAAATTCCATAACTATTAACAGTATTCCAAGAGTTAGTTGCTTTTTTGATGCTCTCTATGGTCCTTGTAATGCTTCCCTACCTCATGGATGCTTGTTAAATAAGTCGTCTCCATCAAACATTTTCCAATGCTCATAAGGCAATATGAATTTTTTCGTTTCCAAGGATTAGTGCGTGAAGGCAATACAAATCCCACAAATTAACAATATCCTCATCATTGCCTTTAAGATTGCCATCCATTAAAGGGCTTAATTCTATTTGTAGGACTGTTGATCGCATTGGAAAATATTTTTCCTTCAATCTAGATTATATATCTATAGATGTATACGTTTCTAACATACCAAAATTTAATCCAATAATAAGAGCAAAATTCTTTATGCCAAATGTTTGATATTCACCATCAATGTCAAAACATAGCTTATTAACTCTATTGTGAGCACATTGCCTCAGGATAAGTTGATGAAGAATTTGTGAAGGAAATTTTGTAATCCTCATGTCCAACAAGTGACCAAAACTCCCTCTTTTGATTTGTAATTTTTGTGCGTCATTAAAGTTTAGACTTAAGTGTTGCAATTACTTCTATTTTTGAATATAGATTTATTCGTTTCGACTTCCATTGCTCCCTGGAAAAAAGTAAATTGCCATTCTAAAAAAAATGTAAAATATTATTATTGCACAAGAATAAATTATTACATTAACCACTGTAAATATTAATGTCAATAAATTAATTGGATGACAAAAAGCATAAAATGATAGAAGAGTATTATTATTTTAATGATATATAATTACATTAATAAAACATTAAAGTATGTCAATAAATTTCTTTTACAACACAAGAAATAGAATCCCAAAAAAAGGAATATCATTAATTTAATGAAGTAATAAAAGAATGTCAGTAAATTAATGAGACAAATTACATAAGAAAAATTAAAATCGATAACTTCATTAAATTACAAAAGAAGCAAAAGATATCATGTCATTAACGTAATGAAATATTAACTACATTATAATTTCAAACGTTGACAACATTAAAAACAACAAAAAAAGAATAACATGGACAATCAATAAATTAATTGTGAATGAAAATACTACACCCCGAAAAAAAATAACACAGTTAAAACAAAAAGGAAATGAATAACATTAACCATCATTAACTTAATATTAAAGGACAATATATGTATACAATAAAGTCCAAAAACCTGAAACGTTAAACAAAGAACGTAATGACATCACAGATTTACATACGGCAAAGACAAGTATGCTATATAAATAAATTAAAAAAAACAAAACAATTAAACCATTATAAAAAATCTTGCACTTTTGCGAATCTAATATCACTTGTGGATGAATTCTTTCTAGTATATGAACACCCATTGAGGATTTTGGATCGTTAATGGATGATTTAGTTTTCTTTTTCTATACCATTCTTCTAGCGGGGGAGAAATACAGAGTCGTATTTCTAATTTGTCGATTAAAAAGCGTTGCTTCAATTTAGTGAGCCTTAGTGCTTTATTCTTTGAGTCTTTGAAATGATAAACAAAGATTCAATACACTTACTTATTTAAGAATAACAATGACTTTATTCCAAAATTTTAAAATTTAAAATCCTTATTTTAGATAACAATTTTAATTTAAACAATAAATACTTTAATTAGAGAGATTTTTTTTTGAATTAAATGATATCATAATCTGTACTTAAATCTAAAATCACAAATTTTAAATTCCTTATTTTGGATAACAATTTAAATTTAAGCAACAAACACATTAATTATACAGATTTTTTTAATTTAACGATATCATAATCTGTTCAAAATCTTAAATACGTATATTATTGTTACTTAAAAAATAAAACAAATAGTATCATTATTAAGGTTATTGATGTCTTTATATTTATACATTGGGACATATAAAGAATATACATAAACTAGAGACATATTTTAACTCTACAAATAAAAAAGGGACAAGTGTCTCATTTTTCCAAAAATATTTTTGTTAGAAAACATACTACTATATATAACCAAAAATAATTTCAAAAACAATCTTAGTATATTTTTTAAATTATTTTCATTTCAGATTTTTTTCAAAAACAAAAAGCAAAATAAAAAGGCTGCCATATCAGGCTTCAAAGGGAAAGAGGTATCATTTCAAACAATTAAAGAAAAAAGTGAATGAGATGTACCATACACGTAAGGAGTTGCTTAAAAACGCAAAGGCGAAGCAAATAATTAATTAAGTGCAAAGAAGCTACGTGACTAACAACAAGAAGCAGGTTTAACTTTCATATAAATTTTACTCATTTGTGGGAACTATTCCTCAATTAAGTCAATCTCATTTTATTTTTGAAGCAAAATTTCTGGTGGAAGGCATATGTTATCAAACAGGGAAAAAAAAAGAACAAGTAGAAATAAATGCAAGTAAAAAAAAGAGGGGGCAAACAAACTCTCAAACATAAACGATTATTTCCCTTCAATAAAAAATTGTCGCTTCAGAGGTGCAGGGCCGGGTCATTTTTTCCATACGTGCTATGCTAGTAATTCTTGGTTTTAACTTTAAATAGGATATAATAACTCTTTCAGCGACCAAGATGTCATATATGTGCGATGAGAAATTAGTTTCTACTTTCCAGTAAACATAATTGACAATTGATCATGTCGTTCTTAGTTGGATTCCGGACAAGCGCATGTTTATTTCTCAAATGCTGTGATCTTCTTCTAAGGTTGGTAAAAATTCAAAGGGAATATTTTGTTGTCTGCCTAGCTTATAGTAATTTAGTTCACTGTCACTAGTGTGGATCACGAGTTAATTCTCAATCCAAAAAAAAAAAAGCAACGACATACAAGAAATTGGTTTCTAATCAGAAAATTGATTCGTTGGTTTTCAACGGTTTATATTTTATTGTCCTTTCTGTAAGGGTCTCTCCAACTACGCATCAAATTGGTGCAAAACGTCAAAATAGATATAAAATTTCCCTCCAATCCAGCTCCAAAAGCCAACGCTACATTGATGTTGGCTACAGTGCCGCGCCATTTTTTTTTTTTTTGGGGTTTTAAAATCATAAAATTCTCTAAAAATTTATATAATTTTTAATTTTAACCCCAAATGCATATTATTTAACAATTTTTTCCTTAAATTTTTTTTTAATGTATTTAAAAATTATGTGTAATATGCAATAAAAAAATAAAAAGGTTACAATTCAAACATGTAAAATGCATACATAAATACATAATAATACTACACCACCAAAAAAAAAAAAAAACACACACACACTATATAGATAATACTACTACTATAAATCAAAATATATCTTAAACTAAAACAATGACAACGATTTGGTAAATCGACAGACCAGCTCCAGATTCTCCAATATCATCAAAATATGACCCAAAAACATTAGATGTTTTGTTGGATGCTTAATATTCTTTTTGTTGGCCTCTTTTTTTGCATAATTCTAGACTGCTCACTTCGAAACCACTCAAGTAAACTGTCAGGCCCCGGAGTACGGGAGATGACGTGGTGGTTTAATTAAATGAATTAAGTAAAAATTTGGTTAAAAATCAGGGTTTTAGAATGAAATTTATAAATAAAAAGGTGATAATTTTAAAATCGTTTGAATAGAAAAGTTAAAGAAATAAAGCGATTCATTGTAATAATTAAACAAATAGAAATAACATTAAAATAATTAAATATGGGGTGGAACACGTATGAGTCCCACTAGCCCACATATTGTGCACACACATATAGTACTGACAATATTATGATACAACCACAGTCCAGAATAAAAGAGAAGTTTAAGTCTTACATGCCTTGAATGATAAGTTAGCCTACCGAATACTTCTACTGATCGTAAGTCCGGTCGGCGGACTCTTCTCCAAACCTATGCTGATATCCACCTAGGGTTAAGATTTTAAAACAAATAAGATGTGAGCGAAAGGCTCAGTAGGACTACATTTAGAAAATTATTCAATTTTAAAAGAAATTGCGTAAATTAAATAAACATATAAAAATAAACTGGAACAATCATCGAATAAATAATTAAATGTAAAATTAAATAAAATATAATCTTCCCAAATAATTCAAATAAATCAATTCAAAGAGTACCATTTTTCCTTTCCTGGGCAAACCATACATGACTCACCACCGTAGTGGCCCAGCTGGGTTTCGGGACCTGCCCTCAAGGTTGTTCACTGCACAACCCGATCTCTGAGATGGCATCATGCCCTAAAATATATATATATATACATATATATCTCTCTGATTCATAAAATCTTTCCTTTACCCGATATAATCATTCATACTCATTATGAAGCTTATTATAAAATCCGTCTCAATCCACTGTTTTAGAAAACAGATAATGAAAATCCTTTATCAACAAGTCATGTAAAAATATTTTCGTAAGAATCCATTTGAGGCCAAAGTATTTAAAATGGCTATCAAAGAAGGGGTAGAAGTCCTACCTCAATACCCGTACCGGTATCTCACACCGTAATCCCGGTCCGCTATACGTTAGCTCCGCGGATCCACGCACAATCCTAAATGCATAGTAACGTAGTCTATTAGCATCTAACCCGAGGTATCCTATGATACTAAATCATCTCATGGTGTCCTAGTGTGCTATTTGGGTTTATAAAATCATTATACAAAGTTGGAATTTAAATCAGGGTTCAAAACAGTTTAAAACGGGTGAAAATCACAAAATTTCTCCTGGCTCGGTCGGCCTGCCGGTTCCCTAGTTCGGCCTGCCGGACTGCACTGTTCAGCCTGCCGGAAGAACAGGTTCGGTCGGCTGAACATCTCCAGGTTCGGCCTGCCGGTCGGATGAATTCGGCCTGCCGATCCTTTGAATCCGGCCTGCCGAACACAAAGTTCGGCCTGCCGATCTGGGAAATTCTAGAAATTTCCACGCACGGGTCTCGGCAGTCCCGAATTCAAATCTTCAAATCTAACCTGTTTTCTCAATTCCCAGGCATGGATATTCATCATAAGCAATAGAAAATCATAATAGAACACTTTTGAATGAATTAAAACAAGTTTTAAACAAGATTTTCTCAAAAATCCAAAAATAGAGAAAATAGAGGAAAAATAAAAAATCTTGATTCTAATCCGTTTTTGATGAAATGAAGTTTACATTCTAGCTAATCTAAGTCCATCTAACTTAGATTGAAGCTTTTCTAGGCTTAGAAACTCTAAAATTTCAAAAT
>CAMOHE010043626.1:19717-42786 GCA_946598075.1 Artocarpus hirsutus | reverse complement strand
CCTTATCTGAAGCCAATACTCATGTCTAATTTTGAAAGAATCTCACAGAATGGGTGGAGTTTAAAAGGGATTAGAAATTTGAAGTAATACTTTTGCAATTATCAAGAATGAAAGTTAGATTTGTTGTATTTCATTTTATTACAAGGATGATTTTGTGATTTTGTGGATGCAAAATGCCAACTTAATCAAGATTATGACCAAAAGTTCTTCATCTTTAAGTAAAAGTGTTTACTTAACCACCTTGCAAGATCAGCATTTATTTTTAGCCCAGTAATGGCACCTTGAGCAAATTGGAGCAATTCTTCGCGCTTTATCTGCAATTAGAAAACTATTCAATTACATTAAAAGAAAAATGTCAGTTAAGCATCTCCTAATTGTTAGTTAATTAAGCCAATAATGGAAACGCATGGTGATGATCATAAGAGTCAGAAAATTTAGTCAGAGGGGCAAGGCGGCTGCCTACCCTCATCTGTGGGTGGCTCCGCCCTTGCACATATTGATGTTCTTTTCTTACAAGTACTTACCAGTACTTCATCTTTGTAGCCTGAGAAAGCCATAGCCAAGGCTTCAACTTTTCTCATCATTGAATTATGTGTTTCCTTTCCTCCTGTAAGACAAAGCCTATATTTGCACAACCACAAAGCTCTTACATATTGTTCAAATAATATGACTTAGAAAATACTATTCTTCTTCATGTGTATTTTTTAAAATTTATTTTGATTCCAAACTGGACGTTTCAAGCAATGGTTAGTTGCTGGTATAATCTAACGGTGATTCTAAATTGACCTTTAAATTTAAGTTAGAGAAATGGAGAGAAACGATCACCCGTAAATTTCGAGAAGTAGAGAAGCTTCTTCATGGTTTGGAGCTTCAAGAATCTGGTCATACAAAAGAGTTAACCTGCGGTTAAACTCCTTGGATCTGCAAATACTAAGAGCCATACTTTATGTACAAATAAAAGAAAAAGGTGACAAACTTAGCAAACAAGTAAATGAAATGATAGTCATCATGAGACAAAAAAATGGTGTTTCATGAACTTCATGTAACTGTTTCTTAAAATGATTTATACATGTCGAATTAAAGCATTGATTTATTATTTAAAAAAGAGAATAGAAAAGAAAAGGAAAAACTCACCATGGACAATGTTATGCCTTCAAGAGCTTGGCTATAGAGAAAGACGTCACGAAAGTTTCTTGGTTCATCCCCAGAGAAGTCAACATAATGGACCTGTCACAATTATTAAATTGTACACCGTGAAACTAAAAGATAAATACCCAACAAAAAATTTAAACGTAAACTACTAAAAAAACGAAATTAAGAGAGTAATCTGTTTAAAAAAAAAAAAAGAACTAAATGTCGCAATATTCATAGTTTAGAAGCAAACAATAGTGTTAATCAGGAGCGAACGATGTGCCCCCAATCACCTTTTTAAAATTTTAATTGTACCTTTAATATTTGTGTGAAATTTTAGTTTTTTCCCCACTAATTTCGATTATGCTCCCATTTTGTAATAAAAAAAATTATAATTGTACCCCATTCAATAGTTGAAATATATAATTATATTCCCATTGCATAAAAATTCTGAGATTTTTAATTTATAGTCCCCCAATAAAACATTTTCTGGTTTCGCGACGGGTATCTATAACCTTTTATCACATCTGATGTTTTCGTATTACAAATCACATAAAATCCCTCTTAATTCGTCGTCAAAAGGTCCAAAAAACACAAATAAAAGCTGGAACACTCATGGATGTTTCTGTAATTTATCTCCAAAATGTTTACTAAGTATACCTAAACACACTCTAAAACGCACATAAAATATATACAAAAGATATTGCATATAGTATTTCATACAAACATTAAAGGATTATAAAGAAAGGAAAAGGTGCTTATAGTGAAGAGTGGACCCACCAAAGTAGCTTTCGTAGGAGAATCATCCTTGGATTCATCAAAACTAGGATGTTCCCCAGGGCTTTTGTCGTCAAGATTATCATAACAAGTTGATGATGATGATGATGATGATCTCTCAACTTCCTTAAGAGCAACCAACCACCTTCTTAGTAACTGAACTCTTTCATTTCCTCTACATGAAACAGAAACTTCTTCTAATCTTTTTACAGTATGCTTGAATCCTTGTAGGTTCCGAGAACCCTGCTTCCCAAACATTGGATCACATAGATTGTTATATTCTAATTTTAAAAACTACAAATGGAACTTATAAAATAATTAAAAAAAAATACTAGCTAGCTATTTGCATGTTGGTAATTCTTTCTTATTTTTGTTACCATAGCGATAGCATCCTAATTGATAATTTAATTATATGCTTATTAAAATCACACCCCACATAAATATATATATATATACATATGCTAAAATCCAAATGCAATCTCTCTCTCTCTCTCTCTCTCTCTCTCTCTATATATATATATATATATATTGGATTGTCACATTCTTAACTTGTTTTATTTTTATTAGCTTGAGAACCCAATGAAAAAGAAAAAGAATCACAATGAATTATTCAGATGTACAATTTGGTGAATGTTATATAATTTTCATAAAGAAGAGGATGAAAAAAAGAGTAGCAGAATTACAATGCGGTCCTGGATGATCCTGGCGCCGCCGGCAATGGCATTACCGGCATGGATGACAACCGAGTCGGCATAGCTCCAGACGGTGCGACGGAGGTTGTCTTTATCCACTGCCCTATTCACCGCCGTTCTTATCCACGACATGATCACCACGTAGTACCAATGAAACAGTTGTATATATCAACCAAAAAATAACAACAATGTGTAATCAAATGGTTAATTAATGAGCGAAGAACAATCTAATTTTTATAAATTCTGTGTCAAATAGGTTGATAGAAAGCAAGAGAGAGAAAAAGATGTTAGAGAGAATATTTGATTAAACCAAAGAAGAAAAGGAAGATCAAGAATGAGTCAAGAATTTCTTTCATGGTTTGCAAAAATTTACGTGTGATCCTTAATTTGGTTTTCTGTCATCTTAGTTCGGGTCATTTGCCTCGTGTTACGCTTGTTAATGGGAGATATATATATATATATATATATATATATATATCCTACATGCAATATTTCTTTCTTTCTTCACTATTTTTTATGATATCTTTCCTTTTTTTCATTTTTTTTTTTTTGCGAGTGGCATTCTTTTTCTTCTTTTTAGACGACCACGAGCATGTAACCTATAGAAGAAAACCTCCGAATAGTTAATGGTAGTACTATATGTAAATATATATATATATATATATGTATACACACATTTTTCTCTCTTTTTAATTACGCATTATTTCACCCAAATAAAGATTAAAAGTAATCAATTGAAAACTTAGAAAATAGCATAGATAATTTTGATGCTTGCCCCTGGTGCCCGTCCGACCACCTATATCCTTTATGTAAAATGAGCAAAGATTAGCCGGGGAGAGTTAAAAATTTATTTATTTTCTCTCTCTTTAACACTTTTATATTTATTGTTAAATTTTTTTTATACTCTGCAGATACTCCTACTTCTCTCTTCGTTTATTCATTTATTTATTTTTCCTAACATTCATGAAAAAGGTAGTTATTAGATAAGCAACAACGTTTCTCGAAAAACAAAATAAAATAAGAAAGAAAGAAGGAAAGAAAGAAAGAAAAACTCGAGGAAAACGACAACTGAATTAAAAACGACATTGGACTATAAGTTATAAAGTTGACAGCTAGAGCTAAAACGACAGCACTTCATGTAAACGATAAAAAACCACAACTGTGAAGAGAAACGACAACTAAAAAATAAAACAAACAGAAAATAAATAAAACGAGTCGCAACAAGTCACAACTGCTACTTTACTAACGACAACATTTCTCAGAATCGACAAGTTCTAAGAAACCAGAGTCAGAGAGTGAAACTACTTAACAAACGACAAAGGACTAGATAACAGACGAAAGCCGCGTAAATGAAAATTCAACAAGCCACAACATCGGTTAAAAAATAAAAACAACAACAGTACGTGGAACGACGACATTTACAAGAAAGATGTTACGCTCCAAATGGAAGCGACAATATATCTTATTAAACGACAAAGAAAAGGAGAAAAATTAATAAACACGACTTCACAGAAGACAATGAACCATCGGTAAACTGTAATGAAAACGATGAATATTCAATAAACGAAGACATTCTTTCGAACAAAAAACAAACATTCTAACAAATGATAAACGACAATATACATGGAAAACGGCTACTACTTAAAGGCCCTCGAAGGCTCGAACGATAAAATTTCTTAAAAAAAAAATGAAAAGTTCTTTAGAAAACCACAATGTCTCTGAAAAAGGACACCGACATGAAACGGTCAAATTCAAAAACGACGACAGTCTTCACGAAAAATGAAACTGAAAACGACATACTTTCCTAACGACACAAAGAGACAGTAGGAGAAACGACGGTTTTTTTTTTTTTTTTTTTGTTTAGATGAGATTATACACTAAAACAACATCAAATAAGAAGTCGTATCAAAAACATCACATGATAATTCCAAACTAATCGTGGTGAAACAAGTTACCCAATTTTATTTGCAAGAATGGAACTTGAAGGGTCCGTTTAGTAATATTTTTAGAATAGGTGAAAATAATTTTATTTTGAAAAATAAAATTTTTTTAAAAAAATTGTACTGAGAGTGTTTAAAATTTTTACTTCAAAAAACATGTAAAAAGGGATACGATGTTTTTGAAATTTTGAAATCACATAATGTACAAGGAGCTAGTGAATAATGTTTTTGTATATTTCTATGGCGTGACTGTTCCAACTACAAATTGGGAATCATTAACTTGTACAAAATCAAATTACAAGAGCTCTCTCTCTCTCTCTCTCTCTCTCTATCTAAAGAATCTGCTAAAATGTTGATGGTTATTGGATCAAAAACATATCAGCACTCACGGATTTCACAGATTTTGTTCACCATCGTCAACTAGACCTATAGATTATGGAACATACAGGAAGAATGAGGAATCTATATAACTTTTATATTAATGGGATATCATTCAAAAGCACAGATTTTTCTCTCCTTTTATTTACCCAAAGGGAAGTGGTTCCTGCAAGCACGTCTATAGATCAATATCCGGCAATGGCACTTTCCAAAAATTCCATGAGTTGAAGTCCTCCTGCACAACCAATAAAAGTTCGAATTGTTAGAAGTGAAAAACCCGAGTTCTAAATCATTTCCTACGCAACCCTTTTGCAGATCTTTAGAGAAGATTGTTTTGTTTACCTGCTCAACTAACGAAGTTGGAGGGAACATATCGTTTACGAGAGTGTGTAAGGAAGTGTATGACTTGACATCGATGCGATGACTAATAGCCACCTCACCCTACAAAAGTAACAATTAGGAAGGATGTATAATCTGTTGAGCACTAAAACAATCAACATTAAAGAAATAATACCTTAGGGTTGATTATGAAAATCTTCCCCTTCGGAATCCCAATTTTCCGGTAGCTAAGCTCGTCGGTGTCTCTATTTCCAAAACCCGCATAGAATGGATTGTAATCAGAAGGGAATAGCCTCTTAATATCCTATAAATGAATTCGGAAAACAAAAAATAATTAGTCGCCTGTGAAAAGCATTCCAAGTTGCCATTAGCTCTAAGGCTTCTGGTAATTACCTCCAAACATGCAATCTTGAATTCATGAGGTGCTCTTCTTATCACTGCCATCAGCAAATAGTAAAAATTAAAATTTAAAAAATAAAAAATAAAAAAAAAAACCCAATCACAAGTCAAAATGAACTGTAATTACAATCTTTGGTCCCGGTCTTAGGAAATTAGAGATACTGAAAATGGAAAAACTAAATGAAATCTAGATAGAGACCTCACCTTCACGGTACAATGAAGGAAATAGTCCGTCGGGGGAGATTACAACAGGTCCATTCGGTAAAGTATTGCCATCCTGCAAATGAAGAAACGTCATTAATTTGAACCATACAATTTTTTCAATATAGAAGCTCCAACCCAAAGACTGCAAAACTAACATGGTAAGAAACAGGAAATTATCAACCCAAAGTCTTTAACAAGATGCCAGTTTCCTATTTCTCCAACTATAGCCTTAACCTAGAAAGCTTTGATAATTTTCATATTCAACCACGCAAGGAAGCAAAAATTCAAATAATTGTTGAGAGGCCACAGACAAGTTATACTCGTACCTGTTTAAGGTTGAGTAAAAAGCTTCTTGTAAGATATGCCTGAACAATAGCACGTGCACTGAGAAATAGTAGCTGGTATCCATTTTCCTGTCATAAAATCCAAATTTATCTTTAGTCTCACTTCAACAAAGAGAAAACTATGACTCTACATTGATGTCAAACGCAATTCAGAAGTCAATAATTTTCCCTCCAGGGAAAATGAAGTATTTAGGTCAATAAAAAGAATTAGTAATCTATGTAAGAACGGATAGAGATTTTTGCAACGGTATAACAAACAGAATGTGCTGAAACGATCGACTCTTGGTTAACAGCCAGAAGCTGTGTCTGTGTTATAGCGTTGACCTGCACTAATTTATACAACGATACTAGCAAGGAACATAACCATCACGATTTAATTGCATATGCAAACAGGGAAGAAGTCATCATACTTTTTCTATGGCATATAGCGTTTATTCAGTTCATCAGGCTTGAAGGTAATGATTCTACTGAAATTCGAAGGAATGACAATTTAAATTGTGGAAACAAAAGAGCTAACGAGAGTACCTTAATGGCAGAGAAAAGCTTAGCTACCCCAGATTGTGTCCAATCCTTTCCAACTAAAGGCATGAACTGACCTAAGACATCCGACCTAGCATAGAATATAGCAAGTGAATAAGGCGCAATGAATCCATGGCTATTTGAAAGAAAGGTCAAAGGTTAGATCACAAAGCTTATACACATGCATGCACAATATTAAGTTTGGAAAGGCATCAACTTTGAGCAGTTCATCATAGCAATCCTTTACAAGAAATTTTGAACTATGAAGATTACGGGAGTCTTACTTGGTTATTGTTCCATCAACGTCAGAGATTACAATTCGTGCATTCCAGTTCCACAAGTAAATATGCGCATCAACCTATAAAAACAAACCCCGTGCCTTACCAACTAAATACTAGAAATGGAATAGAGGGCAAAAGGACACACTACTAAATATCATCTTCACAGAATCTAAATAATTAACTCAACCCAAAAAAATAAAAACTAAAGTAAAATAAAATCACAAACCTGTTGTTTTCCTAAAACGCGGGTTGAGAAACTGAAAGTTACAATATTTTGACCATCTTTCAAGTTCAAAGAGGCTATCTGCTCATTAGTGGGAACATTTGTCCGCACAAATTGCTTGCGAGGAGATTCATTGCGGCCCTGGGGTGTTGGAGTTTCTGCTTGTGAGTCAGGTAAAACAGATTCAGAATCAACAAATTCCTCATCATTCGACAAATTACTGTTGGTGTGTTCAAGTGTTTTGACCCTTCTAAAGGGAATAGGCCAGAGCCTCCATCTTCGTCCAGAGGGAGTGGATGTCAATCCAGAATCGTCATTTTTGGACTTTGGCATCTCATCCTCCTCCACAGGGATTGTATCCTTGGGTTCAATAGGCAGATCTAAACTAAACACAGCTATCCCCAGAGCTATATGAGCAGCTTTTTCCCATGGCAAATACTGCCCTCTAAATCTAACAATTAGGCTTCCATTCTTAATAATCGACGAAGCAGAACTCTTAAACTCCTCTGCCGAAATGCGATGTGCATTAAAGGCTTCAGCAGCAGCTTCCAAGCCCATACCTGCATGAAGCTTGCTCCCGCAGAGCGAGATCTCAAAACCTGCAAATTGTAAGATTGACGAACAATTGCTTTAGGATCAAATCACAATAATTGTCAAAGCCACAAAGAATGGCTTACTTGTGTTTGAATGAGTTTGTAACGCTTCTGCAGAAGTTGTTGTAGGAGATTCCGCTGGCTCATTTCTAGTGATTTCATCTTCACCTGTAGGCCTCTCTAGAGTACAGTCTATTCCAACTGCTGTTGATGTATTAGACTGTCGGTCCTTCCATTCTGAATTTTCACCAACAGACTGGAGAGACCTACCTTCTTCATCGTCAACACCAGCATCTTCTGCATCAGCAGCATTCTTATCAACTTTCTCATCTTCATGCTGTACATCCATACACGTATTATTGTTAACTGAAAGAGGGCTGCATGAAGGAGATGACCCGTCATTGTTTCTTAATACAGCACCAGCGTCCTCAGTTCCATTGTCCAGTGGAAAAGTTTGAAGAGCCTCGGCTGAACTTTGGACCCCAGACGATGAAACCAAAACTTTAAAATCAGTATCTTCAAGATGTCTAGGTTGCTCTGGTAACTCTGAAGAATTTTCAAAAACCTCTTCCTTTTTGGCTTCCGCCACATCTTCTAGATCACTACGCACCTGAGCGTTCCCTTCTGTCATTCCAATATTTTGAGTTTCAGTTACTTGGTTATTAGGCTCAGAAACCTCTTCCTTCTTACCTTCTGCAACATCCTCTGAATCACAATGCACCTGAACGCTCCCAGCTGTCGCGGCAATATTTTGAGTTTCAGTCACTTGGTTATCAGAAGGGTTCTCCAAAACCCCTTCCTTCTCGATCTCTGCTTCATCTTTTGAATAACATTGCACCTGAGCATTCCCTTCTGTCAATGCAATATTTTGAGTTTCCGTCCCTTGACACACATGCTCTTCCTCTCCTTCACAAACTTCCAGCTGATGCCCAAAAGCACTGTTATCATTGTTAACACCAGAAATACTATCAGATCCATCATCTGTTGCTGAAGCATTTAGCTTACTGATATAGCCTACAGACCAAGCATTTTCACCGGAACTAAGCTCATCGTTGCCATCGCAGAATTCAGTCCCTTCTCCTGGGCCAAGATGAAACTGAGGAGTGCATAATTGCACATTCTCTGTATTCTGTTCCGATGCTGTGATAGGGGCTGTCAATATATGACCATCCACACTGACCAGCACAACTTCCGAACCTAAATTCTGTGACTCCACAATATTCTCAACGTCCAAATTCTCATATCGGGTAGATCCATACTCCGACAACTCAACAGAACTGTCAAGAGAAGATTGCTCATCTTGAAACTCATAAAACCTCCGATCACTGTCTGATTCTGCTCTCTCCTCTTCCCCAAAGGACTCACATTCCCCTTGCAATTGAGCTACCCTGGAATCAGAAACACTATGATCAAGCCTACGACTCTCAACAACATGTTCATTACCATTGTGCTGTTTGTCACCATTTAAGCTACTAAATTCCAGATTTTCAGAATCCTCAGGAACCCCATTTTCATTTTCTCTACCAGCATCAGCCTCCTTTACAAAATAAGCCTCACCAGAGTTATCTAGATACATATGGAAATTAGCCTCGACGCCGTTGACCGATATACGGACAATCTTCTCAGCACCCTTCAGAACGCCTTGAAATTTACCAAATCGAACGTACCACGGCGTGCTCCGGAATGTCCCATCCTGCTGCCGAACAACAATGACATCGACAGCACCACCAAAGGGATGAAATGGCGTGGCAACTGAGTAAACACCTTGCGTAATTAAGCTCCCAACTTTGCCTACTACATTCATTTGGTTATAGCCACCCTAAATTCCTTTTTAGAATCCCCCCAAAGATTGATCAAGAACTAGATAAGATTCAAACTCTGAAGCAAATTATTTCCTCCGATTCACTACTAAAACCGTTCTTGGAATCTCGTGAAAGATTGATAAAGAACTGGAAAGATTCAAATTTATTGATTTGACTTATTTCTCCCCCAAACCAAAAGGGGAAAAAAAGATTGATTTCAGGAGAGTCAATCTCCTCGCTCGTCTGAGCTATACCTGCATACAATAAAACAAAACAAGAATCCCGAAGGACGATCATTTACAAAACGAAATCATTTTCATTTGCCACAAACATAAACCCTAAATTCATTAAAGGAAAACATACGATTAGCGCAGTAGACGTTTCAAAAAAAAATGAAAAATGAACAGAAAAGATTCCAAGACAGTTATTACAGAAACTCGTGTTCAATTTATCGAATTGACGAAATACACAAATCTTTCAAAGCATCCACCGATCAAATTTTTCTCGGCAACCAAACAGAACATTGACGCCAACTTATCCAACAAAATCACCAAAAAAAAAAAAAGCGCAAGAGAGAAAGAGAACGTACCAAGAGCGTCGAACTGATAGAGTGAAAGGAAAATTTAGAAACTTTTTCAGTGAGAAGAAGGAAATTTGCAAACTTGCAGAAAAAAGAATGACGATCAAGAAATGAAATTTCAAACAGGAAAAGAAAATCGATGTTCGATCAGCTCAGAAACTAAACCAAAAGTTCAATAATTATTTCTTTTTCGGTTTTCTTAGCATCCAAATCAAATTCCGCCAAGTTCCTAAATTTCCAAAGCATCCGCGATTACAGTTTTCTCGGCAACCAAACAGATTAGGCCAAATTTCCCAACACAACGACAATTACAATAAAACAGAAATTCTCATTGAAAAGTCGTACACACATAGAGAGAGAGAAAGAGAAAGAAAGCGTACCAAGAGTGAAGAACCAGTAGATTGGGAAGCAAAATTCGGAAGCTTCAAGAAAAAAAGATCAATAAATGGAATTTAATCCAAAAATTATTGAGCAAAATCGAACAGCTTACAGAAACTCAACCAAAATTCTGGATTTATCTTTGGGGACAAAAAGCGGAAAATTTATTACAATCTAATCCAATCTAATCCTTAAACATCGATAAAAAGAAGAAGATTCTTTGGTCGGAGGCTTCGAAGTTTGGGCTTTCGTTTATAATTATTATCTTTTTAGTCCCCAAAATGAAAAATACGATTTTCTTTCTTCTTTTTTTTTTTTTGGATATGAAGAATAAAGAAAAAAAAAAACACTCCTTGCTCGTGTTTCTTGCTTCCATGGCTAATAAGCAATAAATAGTTAATCCCGTCACGCAGTTACATTTTTGGTTCTGTTCTTGGCTTAAATTACGGACGTGCCATTGTGGTTTCTATTGGCATTATTCAGCGTTGGTGAGAGTAATATGGGGATTTTGCGTTGTCCAGTTGTCGTCGGGTTTGAACAGGGAGAGTGGTGGACTCGGGTCACCACCTCCTCGTAGTTCTCTTGTCTTGGAGTGAACAAAATTTTAATTGGTCAGGAAAGCAAATTGACCAATTTGCCCTTGAGGTAGAGGTGATATTACTATTTGGAGCAAAAATAAGGGCACAATAGTCATTCACAAGAAGATGATTTGTTCATCATCTACACGGGCCACAATTTCTTCATCTACCACCATCCACAATTTCATCTACCACGGGAAATTTTTTTTTCCAAGAAGAAACCTTTTAATAAAAAATATTTTATTATTATGTTTTACTAAAAGTATTTTATTTGTGTATTATATAAAGTAAACACAATTTTATAATTACACATTCCTTGTTTAGTTCCATACTTATCATAAATTATCCTTAATCTTATAGTAGTTTTTTTGTCTTGGTCCAATCCGATAGAGTCAAGTTTGACAGAATAAAACAAAGGTAATAATATCTCCAATAAAATACTAACTAATTATTTATGTATTTTGAGTAGAAAAATCACTTTTTAGTACAACATCATTTTTATATGTTAAATATGACATTAATATTAACATTTGTATTCTTTAAAAAAAAAAAAAAAAAGAAAGAGGAACTTTCGCATTGGAGATTTTCTTAACTTTTTCTATTCTCCTTTTACACGGTGAATTTTAAATTCATGTATTGAATCATTCAAGAAAAAAAAAAAAAAGAAGAAGAAGAAGAATAAAAAAAAAAGAAGAAAAGAGTTAGATCTTGGACATGCATACTCCTACGCACATGTTATGTAATCAATATTATAAGCATTTGAAACATGGAGGAAAAACATTTGAGCAATTTTCCTTTTTTTAACACCTTAATTCCTACTTTTCTTCCAACGCCTTATAACTAATTAATATTCACCTCAAGCTCCAACAATCATGGATTGGTAAAACTAAGCTAATTGGTTTTTACATTATATATATATATATATATATATATATATATATATATATATTCTTGTGATGAATTATAAAGCGTTTAGGAAGGTAATTGAAACTGTAATTTATAACCAAAATATTATAGGATGAGAGCTTTATATTGTTGTAAACTTTTGCTTTCCACTATAAACAGTTGGAACTAATGAGTCTCAACTAGATTGTCAAATGAATACTAATGGTCTAATCTAAGCATGACAAGTGGCATTAAGGACAAATAATTAGTCTATTAAGTTGTGTCTTCGATGTATGTTGTCAACTTCTAAACCCTAACGTTGCATAATTACATCGCATACAGATCAAACAATTATTTTCAATTAAGTCAAGGAATTGGGACTGCCTCGACGACCAATTACTTCTCGTAACTTTATGATACATTGTCATGGGGATTGAAATAATGGAATTTTAACGTAAAATGGTGGGAAAGTAAAACAGAACTCGTGCTTTATTCGATTTTAAATAATTTATGTACGGGGATATGCATATTATAAGAGATCATAAACAAGACTAATTTTAAATCTCGCAACATGGTATAACATTGAGAGTGCAGCTTGAAGTGTATAATGCAGTGATTAAGAGTGCAGCTTGAAGTATATATAATGCAGTGATCAGAAGTTAATAATTAAATTAAAGATTAATTAGAGATTAGTTTATTTATCATTATTTGAGCCTAATAATTTACCTTTATTGGAACCCAACACTATCTAGCTTAATAACTCCTTTAGACAGGCCAAGCCAGGCAAATGCAGTTTACCGCTGGTAGCATAGAAGTACACGTGACATGAGCCACTAGATCTGTTGGTGTACACATCATGGTCCAGATGGACAGTTGGCCCAAGGCACAATTCACCTAGCCTTTGGCGCCAAGCATCAGCAATTTTTTTTATAATTAATTGCTTAATTAATTTCAGGAAAAAATAGTTATTCAAATTGAAATTGGATTTTGTAATAATTAATTATTGAAAGTGGTATTTAAATAATCAATTTAAATATTAATTATATATGAATAAGGCATAATTATGACAGTTATTTAAATTAGATTATTACTTTGAATAGTTTATTCTAATTTAAATTAGAGTTGTTTGAAAGGGTTCTTTTTTTGGACGATGCAAAAGATCATGAAATCCTACATTGTGTTGACTGGATGTTGAACCTCCTCTTATTGGGGATGGGCGTCTATCATAAGGATGTTATCCCTGCGATAGGTGTGGGCTTCTAGGAGAAGGAAGAAAAAAAAAATCTCATAATTTAAATAATCTATGACTCCTCCAATCTATTACGTAAGTAGAGGCATTGAGTTATTATTTATTCTTAAACCATCTATGTGCAAATTTAGAGAGTTGAGCTATGATTACTCATCTTTAGTAATACGAGTTTCTAAGCACTAGTGTGGTTAGAAGGAGAGGAGCCAAGGTAGAATCTGCTAAGCTATGCCCCATACACATAACGATCTATTGGAAGAATATAGCATTGAAGACTTGATCATTGGGATCTTCTTAAAGATTTTTGTTCAGTAAAAGTGTTGTTCTTGTTTTTAACAAGTACAATAAATAACATTCAATCTGTTGTTTATAGTAACATGCATTAAATACAAATAATTAATTTTTAAAAAATTTCGTTGCATCATCAAACCAATTTTTTCAACAATTTTTTAATTTTATTTTAGGGTTATTAACACTATTAACCAATTTCTGAACTTTAAAAATTATCATTTAAACTTTTAAAGTTCTCCACTTTGCCTTTTAAACTTTAATAATCGCCATTTTACCTCTTACTTTTAAAACTCTGTACTTTGCACTTTGAACTTCTGATTTTCTATTTGAAGATTAAAATTGGAGCAGAGATATGGGAAGATTTCGTCATAAAACAAGTTTTATTTTTATTACTAAATAGTTTGGGGGACTCAAAAACATAACCATCAATTTATTAGGAATTAGGATATCAATTAGGGTGTTTGGAAAGGTGGTGGGAACTGTTGGTTAGAACCATTTTTATTATAGCATGTGAGAGTGTAAGCTTTACACTGTAGCTATTTTTTTATTGTTACTAAGCATGTGAGAGCTTTATATTGTTTATAACTAAAAAAATAATAAAAATTACAGTTCCTACCGCCCTTCTAAAGACCTGGAATGTTAATTTTTAGAAAGCTCTAAATCAGCAAGGCCAAAGTTAGAAAGAACTCAATTACGAGGCAAGACAGCACGAGACCATCGTGATCTCTTGGTGGCTGTGGCACTAAATTCGAAAAGCCAAAAAATACCTCGCTCAAGGACGGGCAGACGTTTTCTATGCGTGTCTTCAATCCTTGAGTTTTTCTTTTATTGAATGCATTTCATTTGCTAGTAAGAATTCTTCAAACATTTTCTAATATAATTATTATTTTTCTTCTTCTTCATTGATGAAATTATTTGAAATTAGGATGTCAATCTTATGTTCTAAATGATTTTTCAACCTAACAATTGACTCTGATTTATCCAATTATGTGAATTTTTAAAATTTAGGGCTGTTGCTTATCTGCACAGCTTTCGTTAGAAATTTATGAAAGACAATACAATGGGGATGATATGGTACATGTGAAATACTTTAGCTCTTATTGTTAGAGCATCTACATTATATGCTAATAATAAATTTAGATAATTGAAAAATTTGTCGTTGAATATAGCATGTGACAAATTTGATATTTGATTTCTATTAGTTGATGTATTATTTTTTTTAATCATTACAACATTATCATTTTTAAATTATTGTAATATTAATAGTTTATTTTTACAAATTTCAAGGCTTAATAATTATAATTAAAATGTAATTATAGGATCTAAAATAACATAATGCATTGAAGTACAAAATAAAACATTACATCAAATGCTTTTATTATTATTATTTGATTGGTAATATATGATTATTTGATTGGTAATATTTTAAATGTTGTTTTGTGTCTTACATCTTAAGTCAATTTAAAGATCTTTTTGAGTTTATAATTTCATTATATAAACATCTTTCCGAAAATTAAAGCTAGTTCAAACATAGTGCCACTTCTCTCCATCTTTGCATGGTTTATGCTTTTTAATGTTACAAAAACTTGACAAAATTGCTTACCATCGAAAGCTCTCATAAACCAAATCTTACATACACTCAAAACCTCTCACACACAAAAGAATATTAAAAAAGAATAACAAAATAAATCAAAAATTAATGTTTCTCATTTTCATGTGATTAGAATAATAAACTGAACTTTTATTTATAAGCCTAATAAAGACAAAGGGCTTTGTCCACAGTCGATCTGGGACTTAGTTAGAGAGCCAATATATATAAAAATATATAAGACAGAGTAAATTAGTCCATATTCGATGTAAGACTTTGCAAATGGCCAGTTTTAGCCTTTTTCAAATAAATGGCTTTTTTTTTTAAGACAAATGGCCAAACTTTCTTCTTCCTTTTTTTAGGGAAATGGTTGCTTTCTTCTTAATAATTGATTTATTGATTAACTACTTTATCAATGATTTCTTAAAGATTTATTATAAATAAACTAATAAATTATTGAGTGAAATTAATTAACAAGTGTTGGGGCTTGTTTGTTGCAAGCCTTTACACGTGGAGAGTGCGGATTTTGTGGCCTCCTCTTATTGGATCAGGCATTGTTTGATAAGAGCTCAGGTGGCAGTGCATCGGGTAAAGGAGCTAATCAAGTCCGCGACGGCTGTTTTGGCATTGAGAGTTGCCGAAATGGGTTGTTTAGGCTTGTCTTGTAGTGGCCCGGCTAGGTTACAGCTAGACATGGATAGCCCCAAGGACGAAGAGTCCGAGGGAAAGACCCGTTGCGATTCTAGATTTGTTGAAGATGAGAACTTCACCAAAAGAGACTTCCGAGTCATGTGGCATAGGAGAGGAATGTGAACAGTTATGGAGAGATTTCCTACATACTCGATGGTAGTAATATGTCTATTCGATCAGGATGTGGTATTTGGTCGAATAGTAGGGTGTAGACAGTTCGTCAAGAGAACGACTTCCAACGAGTGGGAAAGTTTAAGGCTTAGATAGAGGTTTTCGAGAGAGCAAAAAGGTGGCAGTCCTTTAATACTGGCGTTGGTTCTCCTTGTTCATGGGAGTCATATGGGTCGTGAAAAATGCTTTATTTTGATATGATTATTGTAGTGGTTTTTGAATTCAAATGAGGCGGAACATGGAGTTGGAGCTTAAGTTTTTCAACAAGCAAAGGAAGGTCAAGTTTGGTGGTGATATGGCTTTTTCTTGATGGTTTGAGGTTGGAGGTAGAGTTTGTAAGGGCTTTTGAGTGATTTGGTGGCCGTTTTGTAGTGGAAATGTGGTGATTTTAGCTTAAAGAAATGGTGGCTATGGAGATTTTGAAGTGGTGGTAATGATAGAGAAGGTAGTTATTGTGGCTATGGCGGTTTGTTCTAGCCTGAGTAAAATGGGTTCATTAGTCCTTTTCTAAAGGTGCTAAAGGCATATTTACAAAAGACAATGGAGATCTAGTTTGGTTGGAATCCTTCTACTTAGGGTCTTTGGTTAGGGGTAGCTCCCGATCTAGTTCCGCGAGAGCCGCCATATGTGGCAACTTCCTATTGTTGGTGGTTTTCCCTCCAAATTTTAACTCAGTCCTGAACATGGGTCTGGGTTTGTCATGGGCATTTAATGGTCAGCCAACCTAAAAGTGTTATTCTAGCCATGGGGTTATCCAAATGAGGAAGCCTTGCCTTGCCACTTTAGGGTTAGGCCTTGGGGCTGGGTTCCCCTTCTGACCTACCCCTGATTAAGGGAAATTTGTCTCATACAACAAGAGTCACATGACTTCATAGTAGGGTTCTCTCGGGTGAGTTGCTAAGGCTGGCATGGTAGGTGTGCTAGCGTGATGGGTGAACTAGCACGACAAGTAGGTTTGAGAGGCTGACATGTCAGATAGGCCAAAAAATGAGCTTTTGCTATTGTTGGTTCTAGCCTTCTAAGAGGGTCTTTTTGGCTCTATTTTGCTTTAATTTCCTCCATTCCCATTTTATTCTAATTTCAATTAGACTTACAACGTCCCATATAAGTTAAATGTCTAATTGGACAAAAATAAAATGGGCTTATTCACGTTCTTTGGCCTTCCAAACCACGGCTTACTTAGAGGCCACTTGGTGGTGAGTCCATGTATCTTACCTTTAGTCATGCTACAAGACATGGGTTAGACTTGCACCTTACGAAAAACAGGTAACAACAACGGGTAACTAATATCAATAATTAATAATAAATCATGAAATTAATTAATAATAAACCACAAATCAAGATATTATTCATTGACCATTTAAATAAGAATGACAACATGGTGGTATGGGGCAGGGGGCGAGTATGGTTCCCCCAGTCTCATATGTTACCCTCTTTTGCCCCCATACCTAACTCTACAGCGTCCATATCACAACACAAGCAAAGGTTTCACAAACTTCACTATCTGAGATCAAACATTGACCATTTGTTCAATTGAGCTAGGTCCATTGGGGTATGGTCTTGTTGCAAAAGAGGAGCGATAAAGAAAATAAGATAAATACTTACACGTGATACGTGTAAAGATTTACTCGGTTATATTATATTTGTTGCTTTTTTTCTTGATAAAAAAAAGATCGATGACAGTCCTCATGCCCCTAGCTTGATATTCCCCTGATAATTTATTAGGACCACCTATGAAATGAAAAAATCATCCAATCTTTTGTCATTTAACACCTAAGGAGTACCTAAGGAGTATAGGTGTTTAAAAAAACCAAAAAAGCAAAACCAATCACTACCAAATCAAAAAATCGATGTCATAAACCGAAAATTCAATGCCACATCACAAAATGAACATGTAAGTCAGAAATTACACCACCTTTGTAGATTATGGCTCGATTATTGGAATACATATTACCTCACTTTGAAATCAAACCGACCGAAGGCTTTTATGTTTTACATCTTTTACTACTTATAATAACAGATGGCCACTCACTATGGAATAAGATCAGTCCAAATTATATTTGGCACGTAGATGAAAGGCATAATTATAGCCTTCTTATGAACAACAGAAATCGATTCTTAAATCATGTTAGGTGAAAGAGTCCTAATAGGTCATCCTTTACTGATATGCCACCACCAATGTTATATCTTTCAATTGCATGTTACTTTAAAGCATGTTATGACTGTTCAGAGTCCTCTAGTTAGCGAGTTTGAAATCACTCATTAGATGATCACAAGTCATCGGCCAACATTGACTGTCGAAATCATTTTTTAAAAATCAATTGTCACTATGTGCTTAATTATGTTGTAAATTCAGTTAAGAACTATTGAAAACTATTACTTGAATCACTCAATTGAAAAAAAAAATTGACCGATTGTTCACCATATTAGTCATATATAGAGAAAATTACATGTTATGTCACACTTTTAGAACATCATTTTTTAATGCCATAGAAAATAATGTCACAATTCATTTTTCCCTTTTTCTTGATTTCCCCCTTTCTCTTTCCCCAAATTTTCCTTCTCTCTCATCTCATTCTATTTCTGCATTTCTCACTCTTTCTCCTCTCCTTTTTTCTCATCTTTCTTCACTCTGTTTGTTGCTAGAGATTGTGGCAAAGCTCCTCCTTGCCGAAGATGGAGCTGCGACGAAAATTGAGATCTCTCCTCACTCTATTTCGCACGACACCTGTCATCGATCTCTGCTAGTCACAACGTCGCCAAAGAAGATTTGTGGACGAAATTGGGAGCGTTATCACCAAAGACAGTCAATATGCTCTTCACCTGCCGTATCATCATCGGGGGAGATTTATGGACCAGATCCTGATCTGAGACTTATCTTGTGAGATCTTAAAGAAGATCTTCTCTTCACTAGAGTCTTCATGTTTTGACCACGGGGCGCTGGAGTTACATATCGAAGACACACCACGCTGCTGTCCCGGTTTTGGTCCAACTAAGTTCAAAGACGGACTACACCACCTCAACATCGCCGAAGGAGATTTGTTTTTATTTTTATTACTTTGTTTTTGTGGTTTTTGTTTATGTTATTTTAGTTTAGATGTCACAACGAGACATACAAGAGGTTTTCAGGAAGAAATGTCCCTCCAAGACATGTTAAAATATCCCAATAGAACATGTTAAAAGTTTTTCCTTCCTAGTGAGAAGGAATGTCTCGCTTGGACATGTGAAAATGTCCCAGCAGGGCGCGTGGGATGTATTCCTTTCCTAGTGGGAACAAATGTCCCATTAAGACATGCGGGAGGTTTTTAGGAAGGAATATCTCGTCAGAACACGTTGAGATATTTTGGTGACATGTGGGCAGTTTTTGGGTAGGAATGTCTCGTTGGGACATGTTGAGATGAACTAGAAGAACATGTAGGAGGTTGATAAGAAATGTCTCGTTAAGACATGTAGAAATGTCCAAACAAGACATGTGGGAGGTTTGCGGGAAGGAGTGTCCAGCAGAGACATGTGAAAATATCTCAACAGGATATGTGGGAAGTTTTGGGGAAGGAATATCCCACTGAGACATGCGAAAATATCCCAGCAGAACGTGTATGAGGTTTTCCCTTCCTAACGGGAAGGAATGTGCCGCTGAGATGTGTTGAAATGTTCCAACAGGATATGTGGAACTAATAATGCCTTAGTCTATTTTGTGGTACAAACACTTTTCATATTTTTTGGTATAAATAAAAATTGAATCTAAAAAGTGGCATTTATGTGAATTCCACTTATATATATACAATGGCAACTGTTCTTAGGATTTTGAATATGAGATCTCATTTTCAACGCATTGTTTCCTTAATTAGTTGGACTAGCACCGATTAGCATGACTAGATTAATTTTGTAACGTGATGACGAAGCTGTGTGCTTGCATGGTTTCTAATTTTCCATAAATTTTTAGTCTTTAACATGCACATTGATTAGTTTTTAAATCTGATTTTTGTGGTGCTTTAGTCTCTCAATTTTTAATGATCGCATGATGCAAAAAGCACATAGATATGTTATTGCCTTCATTAAATTTTAAACATTTAAGTTTAAATCTTCAAGTTTATATCCAAAGATCAAACTTATATAAGAAAAATTAAGTTCAAAGACTACTGTGTAAAAGAACTAAGTTATAATAGATTTATGCTAAAATCCAACACTTGATTAGCTAGACATTCGTAACATTTTTTTTTTACAAATATAACGTCATTTGTGCATTCATGAAGCATTCAATTTATTTAAATATAACATCTAATTGTGCATAATGGCTACATTTATTAAGTGTTGCATGTGAACAAATTGAGTATTATATAAATTCAAAAACGATGTTACATTCGTGAACGAAAAACGTTATAAATGTGGGATTGGTCACGACGTCTAACTGGAAATTCTTCTCGTAATAACAGTTTTCGACAAAAAATTATCATAATATTTATTGTTAATGGACAAAACTCATCTAACAAGGATCTTTTTAAATTCCTCACCCAAATGATTACTCATGCAAGAAGTAAACAAATAGCTAGAAAAAATAACAATAACACACATAACTTTTATAGTAGTTTACCTTAATTTAAGGTTAAGATGCTAAAGGTTTTCTGGGGGATATGATATTTCACTATGAAAAAATTGATCATATATCTAAAGCTCAGGTTTGTACTAAGAATTAGACTTGAGGCTGGTTTGCCTTTATTTATAGTTTCTTAGATCGACGATGGGTTGATCATTTTGTTACAATTTAAATTCAAACATAAGATAATCTTTCTATCTAATTGGCTTGGTGGCACTATTGTGATCTCTTATGGAGCTCATCACCTCTCAGTATATAAGATCATATAGAATCTAATAATAATAAAAATGAGTGCTTATTGTGATGTTGGAGACCTTGAAGTTAAACGGTTTCACCGTTTTACCTTTCTCAAACATTTATCTGATAATTGCGATTTGTGGGAGATCACCGAAGCTAGATGGGACCCAAAGGCCGACTTGGCCCTCCACAGTCAACATTTATTTTAACTTTGGCAAGGGAGTTTATGTTGTACATTTTGCAGTCCACCAAAATTGTTGATTGGCTATGACTGACAAAATTATGAGTGTAAGACAGCAAACAAACCACGACGCTGACACCGCAGCTCGGGCGAGATCCAAGTGCCAAACAACCACCAGATCTCACGGGCATTATCGTCAAAACAACCACTTGGAGGCTTCATTACCACTTCTCTCTCCTTCCCCTGCCAACCCTTCGCCGGCTATTTATTCTCTCCGTACCGAAATGACTAAAATGCCCTCCCACTCCTCAGCCTTTTCCTCAGATCTCAAGGGCATTACAGTCAAAACATCCTAACAAAGCTTCAAATCCACGCAAACAAAACCATTATAGCTCGAAGGTCTCAATCTCTCTCTCTCTCTCCCCATCTCTCTACCAAAATGACGAAACTACCCTTCATCTTCCTCCTCCTCCTCATCCCCCTCGCTGCCGGCGAGATCAAAACCCTAACCATCGCCTCCGACTCTCGGCCGATGATCCTCTTCGAGAAGTTCGGCTTCACCCACGCCGGCCACGTCTCCATCTCCGTCGCCAACGTCGCCGTCTCCTCCTCCACCACCCCCACCGAGTCCTCCCGCCTCGGCTTCTTCCTCCTCTCTGATGAATCCCTCCTCCAGGTCCTCATGGAGATGCAGCAGGACAACCAGTTCTGCGTCCTCGACTCCCAGTACGTCCACCAGCTCTTCACCTTCCGCGACCTTTCTCCGCCGCCTCTCTCCTCCTTCAACCACTCCTACCCCGTCACCGCCCCCAACGAGTACAGCCTCTTCTTTGCGAACTGCGCCCCCGCTGGCACCTCCGTCTCCATGGACGTCCGCACCGAGGTCTTCAACTACGACCGCGATGGATCTAAGGATTTTCTCTCCGCCGGCCTCACTCAGCTCCCTTCCCTCTTCTTTTTCTTCTCACTTGTCCATTTCGGATTCCTAGGCTTTTGGATCTACACTCTCCTTTCCAACAAGAGATCAGTTCACCGGATCCACTTCCTCATGGCCGGACTCCTCCTCATGAAGGCGCTCAACCTGATCTGCGCGGCGGAGGACAAGCATTACGTGAAAGTCACCGGAACGCCTCACGGATGGGACGTTCTGTTCTACATTTTCCAGTTCATTCGCGTCGTTTTGCTCTTCACGGTCATCGTTTTGATTGGGACGGGATGGTCGTTTCTCAAGCCGTTCTTGCAGGAGAGGGAGAAGAAGGTTCTGATGATCGTGATTCCTCTTCAGGTCTTGGCGAATGTGGCATCGGTTGTGATCGGCGAGACCGGGCCGTTCATCAAGGATTGGGTGACTTGGAACCAGGTTTTCCTGTTTGTTGATATAATCTGTTGCTGTGCTATCATTTTCCCCATTGTTTGGTCGATCCGATCGCTGCGTGAGACGTCAAAAACCGACGGCAAGGCCGCGAGGAACCTGGCCAAGCTGCAGCTTTTCAGGCAGTTTTACATTGTTGTCATCGGGTACTTGTACTTCACGAGGATTGTGGTTTTCGCGCTCAAGACCATTGCGGCGTATAAGTATCAGTGGGTGAGCAATGCCGCAGAGGAGATCGCCAGCCTCGCCTTTTACGCCGTGATGTTCTACATGTTTAGGCCGGTGGAGAAGAACGAGTACTTTGTTCTCGACGAGGAGGAAGAGGAAGCCGCGGAATTGGCTCTCAGGGACGAAGAGTTTGAGCTTTGAAATGGCCAATTGGGTAGTCAAGGAGAGACTTTGCTTGCTTGGTTTCTGCAAATGGCAGAGCTTTGTGGGTCGTCTTGCGGATTCAAGAATCAGGAATACCTTGTTCGAGTATGCTGCTTCTACTTGTAATCTTTTTCTTTACATTTTTTTTTTTAAACTTTGAAGAAAGCTTTGATTATTAAATGTAACTGAAACGTTTTGATCCATAGAATTATCGAGTCATTATGCTCATACTGAACTCTCCTTCATATAGTGGTTTACATACAACTGGGGGGGGGGGGGGGGGG
>CAMOHE010043626.1:0-19697 GCA_946598075.1 Artocarpus hirsutus | reverse complement strand
CCCCCCCCCCCCCCCCCCCCCCCCACTTTTTTTTTTTTTTTAACTTAACTTTGGATTTATGTCTTTTTAGTGAATTATCATTCATTGTCCCATCTTAAGATTGATCGTTCTAAGTTGTTAACTTTTCCGTTTGTTGTTTGTTTCGTTTTAAACTTATTTTGATGACCCTGCATTATGCTATATAGAGGTGGTGAATTGAGAGCCATAAAATGGGGAAAAAAATTATTGACATTATTCATTTTTACAGCTAGTTATGCATGTTAGTTTGCACTGTTTTTATGTTCTTTGGGGTTGCATTATGTGCATTGGTCCAAATGCAATGTGTATTCTTTTTTTTTTTGGCTTTACAGTTCATTAGATGGAAAATAGGTAAGCAATTCCCCTCTTTTGGGACTTGCAAAGATTTTTATTCTGTAGTGAAGCAGTTAACTAGAAACTAGTCCTTATCATTGCCATTCATATGGTTTGAACATTTTCCCAATTAACAATCTAGGTTGCGATGTGGTGGCAATTGTAAGAAAACAAATAGGACTGCAGCCGTACATTGTGTATAAGTTCACTAAAAGAGTGACTTGTTTAGAGATTTTTGCTGTGACCAAGGGAAGTTTTGTATTTCAATATGGTTGTATCTGCTAAACGAATCATGAATTGCAAACCTTGTAGGAACTAATTCATTACTAATTGGTTGCACCTTAGTGTTAGGTGCAGTTGTGTGATAATCTCCTTATTGAAAGCTTAGCTGACGTTGCTTGGAGTTAAATGTTTCACGTTAGTTATGTGATTCTCGGAGAAGGGGATAATTTCATGCAGATTGGATCTTTAGGTGTAAGTGGAGGTGGAAAATGGTTTTAACTTTTAAGACATCTTGTAGTTGATGGCCACATTAGCGTTTTGGTAGCATGATATTCTCTTAAGTTAAAGCTTTGCTTGTTGCTTGGGGTTATTATAGTGCTTGGACTACATGATTTTGGAGACTAGAACTTATCGATTTATTAGGAGTCACTGTGGATGAAAACTCAGGCCTCACGTGTTTTCTAATGACATTATGCTGATTCAGTAGGAGGTTTAGCTTTTCTGGTAATTAGCATCCATATATCCCGGTTTCCTCCGGAGCGCAGTAAGGCTTGTTGCTGTCTTTTAATTGGACTTGTGAGTGGTTCACCTTAGTTATGTGATTCTTTGGTGATCTGTTATTTTCCATTCAGATTGGACTTTTAGGCAAAAGCAGAGAGAGAAAAATTTTGATTTGAGATTTCGTTGACGATTGTATTGATAACCACGTTAGTACTTTGGTTAGCTTGATATTCTCTTAGTTGAATCTTCGTTCATGTTGCTTGGGGATCTTATTTCGTGTTGATTTATGTGTTTTGGAGAATAGTTTACTTTGTGGGATCGTTGTAGTCACTGACTGTCATAGATGAGAACTATTCAATTAGGGGCTTAACTTTTCTGGTAACTACTGTGCTAGATATCCCGTTTCCCATTTCAGCTGAGTTTTTGGGCTAGACTAGTCGAGTAAGAGTTGATATTATGAGGTTTCAAAATTGTTGTTGGAAGCTGTAGAATGGTTAATGCAGCAGAATAGAAAAAATATGAAATTTAGACTCTTTCAAGGAGTTAGGGCAGAAGTTGCTAAAAAATAGCTCTGAATTTTATTAATAATAAAGCAGGAAACTGATAACTAAATGACATAATGAAGTCCTATTTATAGGCTAGCACTTCTGGCCTATTTGGAAATCCTAGTCTAAGTAGAAAACAAACTAAATATTAAAATCCTAGTGTAATTCTGACAATAAAAACAAATCCTAATGGAGATAGAAAGCAAACTGAACAAATCCTAACAGAATTCAAATTGTCCTGCATTGTTATGATTTTGATTTTTGTGCAAGATCCCCAAAATTTGAAGGTTTTGTTTGTGCTGCTTGGAATTGATATCGCAAATCGAATTGTGATTTTAGTGAAGAAAATTATTTATTGGGTTAGATTATGTTTTTGGTTCCAAATGTAGTTGGAACACAAATCTTGAGCATCTTTTTCTCTCCCTTAATTTTTTCAGTGTCATTATTGCATTTCTAGGTAAAACTCTATGGGTTTAATTATCTTTGGTTCGAAATGTAGTTGGAACACAAATTTTGTGAATCCTTGTCTTCCCCTTTGTTTTTCTAGGTAAAACTTTAGTTAAAAGTTCATTTCCCTTGTTGATTGGGGATAGGATTCAATTAGGGTTTAGGAGAAACTTAAGTTAAAACTTTTCTTTGGACTAGGATACTCACATATCATGCTTTCTGCTCTTAGCCAGTGTCTTTGGGAAGACTGGTCCAGCAACGCTTGTTATTGACCTTTAATCGTGGCATTAAAATTCATCTTCTAAAGATAATAATTTATAGGGCGTTTGGGTGAATGGTTGAAATTGAAAATGTTGGTGTGAAAACTCAACATCTAAGAGTTTTATATTCTAGCAAGTTTTTGCTTATTACTGTAGCTGTTAAGAGCTTTATATTATTGTTGGTTCAAACTAACAGTTCCAATCGAAGTGCTAAACAACACAACTGATTAGTTGAATCATCCACTCTTGCTGTCTGATTTGTATTTCTTATTTTTCCTAAAAGATTTTGTTGGCCCTTGCTGATTTTACAATTTCTAGTTCATTTTATTTCTCAAATGAAAAAGTTTAGGGGAAGCTAAGCAGTTGCCTCAGGTGTTATTGCATCACATTTCAGGGACTGTTTTCTGTTTTAGCCTTTATCACAAGGAGAATCCTATCCTAGGGTTTCGGATTACATCAAAATTATACTCTTGCAAAACTGCACAATACCTATTGTATTGTTTTTTCTTTTTTTTTTTGGCGTTTGTTTCTGTCAGATTTGATTGTTATGATGCCTGATGTCTTGAACGTGGCATGCTTCTGCTTGAATTAGTTTTTCGATATTAGATTGTCTAGAATGGAAGGTGGTGAAGTTTGATATTTTAGGTGTTAATATGGACAGTGTTATGGTTTAGTGCTTTCCATATTTTGTTATTTTCTTCTAATACGCCGTTAATCTGTGACCCTGTGATTTATTATCCAAAGAAGAAAATAATTAAAGCTTGCTCTGTGGTTATTTTCACTAGGATAGGAATTTACCCTTGATTGGCAAGGAAAAATAAGAAGAAACGCTTATGACTTTCATGTAAACTACCGTTAGTTTGTGGCTACTTTCCTTGAATTAGGGGATGATCAGTTGGTGTAGTTGTAACTAATTAGTGACTATATAACAACTTTAATCCTGAAAATATTGATTTGGGAGTGAAATGGTAAGAATTAGAAGCTAGAAATTTATTGCTTCTTGTAGCTACAGAAGTTAAATTAGCAGTACAAAGGCAATGTGCTCTGGAATCAAATTGTTGACATCCTTGATTAGAAGTTTTTGGTTTCTCGTGTATGGTTATTACTCTTCGTAGACTTCTTTGTTTTCAATAATTAATTTTCATTTTACTTTGTGGACGTGTTTTGGTGGGGCATAAATTTTGCAGTGTTAATTGTCATACGTTCATAGAATTTGCTTCTCTTTTCTTTCATTTTATTTTTGTGTGATATGATTTTCTTAAAATATTAAGTAATGCCATAAATTCCAAGATTTATTACTAGGTAGTATTATTATTATTTTTTAAAAAGGAAGTTTTTTTTTTTTTAAACAAAGGGTGGACGATTAGAATTCTTCACTTTTAACTTAAGTCGGATATGGTTTTACCATTAGACAATGCTGGCAACCACAAAAGAAAGTCATTTAGGCAGTTCATTGATCCTTTGTATTTGTTTGGTTTTTTAAATCTTTTGTTTTTTTTTTTTTTGGTTATTGTTTCTGTTTTTTGTTTTGTTTTTTTGTTTTTCTTTTGTCCTCAGCTGATAACCTTGGACTGAAAATATTTTCAACAGAGTAGAGGCATTTCCCTTGTATTGTTTTGACAACCACTAAAATGTATATATACTAGCACATTATTTTGAGTTCATGATTTAGGGTGAAGGCGAAGATGGTTTTGTGCAATATGAGTCATTTGTCACTCATATGTTACCGAATTATTGCACTTTACTCTGTCGTTTGGTCGTTTTTTAATCCAACAATTTTATGCACAAATTCTCTTTCAAATTTCTTTTTCCCCGCAATTGGCATTTGCAAATTGGTTTCTACTCAAACTCCCACAGCATTTGCTCAATTTTTACTCATACGATACCGCGATGTTACTTTCTATTGAGCCCATTTTGAAACATAGATTTAAACTGAAATTTTTTTAATTGAAACTAATATTTTAATTCAAACCAATTTTGATATAATGTTTGCTCACAAATTTGTGTTACCAAATTTACTCATTAACTTTTCATGCGCCAATTTACTACCTACTCCTTAACGACAAGGATTAATTATTGCTTTCATTTGGTTCTCTCTTGATTAGACAATCAACAGCTGTTTGATTTACAACAAATATAAATTACGGAAATAGGGAGACATTTTACTAAAAGTTTACATGTATTTTAATTTTCAGTGACATCATCCTATGATAATTTCATGAACTCAAACTTTCGAAATTTTTATCAATATCACCATCAACATTTTCATCCACAGTTGGGATTGATCCAACCTTTTTTTTTAAATCAACAATCATGAGTTTTATGTTTAAAAAAATTGCCAGTGCCAGGGTCTTGGTTCTGGAATAATCAAGTCAACTCCCAAAAATCTAGAAGAAAATTTGGTTTTGTAAATTTAAGACTTAAAAGGCCTGTCTTTTCTAAATCAATCCCACAAAGCAAGTGTGGAGGCTTTTTGGAGAGGAAAAAACAAAAATGGAATGGTGTATACCAACGTGTGATTTGTCCGATTGGGATAAGCACGTAACAATGTTCCCACTAAACAATATGACCATAGTGCATGATTTTTCATATATAGAAAAGAAGAAATAATACATAAATTGTGATGTGCAAAAATCAAGTGCATTTGGTAAGAAGGCACTTGGAGGCAGCAGCTAGGTTTTTTTTTTTTTAAGTAAATAGTAGCTATGTTTTTTTTAATAAATAAAACAAATGAGTGCAGTGTAGCCATGGTGTATTGGCACCCCAAGCAAACATCCATTCTGGGGATCACTGGCTCAATATCAAGAGCTTGATGTCTCTTTAATATTAAAATTTTTCTTTTTATCAAAAAAGCATTGAATGGGCGATTAGCTGCAGCTACTTTCTTGAACAGGACTAAAAAAACTTCCACATGTTAAATTAATGTTTCTATTTAACCATAAATCTTAACTACTTGAGTCGGGAAACAAAATTTATTACTTTAGTCTATCAAGGGTTAGTAATATATTGAGCCTGTAATCAAGAAAGAGTGTTGAGCACTTTTATTGGGGGACTTAAACCTAAAACCTCTTATCTATTAAATCATTTAAGAGTGAATGGAATGCCATTAAGCTACCACTTTGGTGGTCCCTCGTGTTATAATTAATCCTTGGACCTCTTATACTTCTAGAACTGAATTACATATACATTTGTGTGTGTGAGTGTTTGAGTCATTGTGCTCTGAGGAAGTCATTCCACTTAAGATCATGAGTTTCGTAAACCATAATCACATAAAAAAGCAATAGATGAGGACCACAGGAAGAATTTTTAAAGAAGAAAATAAATGGATAAAAAAAGCAGGCGTGTTTGATTAGCCCCTTAGAATGCAAGTTTCAGGCCAAAAAGAAGCCAATATTAGCCCCTAGAACGTGGTATGCTTCATTTTCTTCTTCTGCCCCCAAACTTTGTCACTCGTTGTTTCCCCACATTTTTGGCTACGATACTAAATATGGGTCATTTATATAATTGTCATTAATCAATTTTAAGTCAATTTTTGACAAATAAAGTTTTCAGAAATTTTTACTAATTTACCATGTCCAGTAAGCAAAGGGCATTACCAAAGCCAGTAAGCAAAGGGCATTACCAAAGCCACTTTTTCTACATGACATTGAGTCGTTGTACTCCATTAATATGGTTGTCTGTCTTATCTGAGAAAAACTATAACAAAGAAAAATCATTGCTTTCTTACAATTAATATATGTTTGTTTGTTTAGTATGTTCTTTTTTGAGAATTTTAGGTTGTACTAATAAAAATCTTATTGTTACTAGTACTGTTGCAATTTTAAACGGTTAGTTTAATTATTATAATTTTTTTTTTTACCAAATTTCGTTAAACTAGTATATATTTTTGTGATATATAGTTCTCATAATGACTGTTCATAACTAAGTTATACGAGTAGAGAGTTATATATATATATATACACACACACACACACACTTAGCTATCAAAGAATTCTCCATTTTCTCCACTTGGTTGGTATTTGGTTGGACTAAAAATACTTGGGCTCTATACAACAAACAAGTTGGAAAATTTAACCCTCACAATTGGCTTTAGGTGGGACATAGAGGAGATGTTTCTAATTTGACCCCACAGACTACTTTTTGCTTATTATTATTATTATTATTATTCATTTCATATGTAATCCACACGATTTCTCTCCTATTTGCCAAATAGAATCCAATGCAAGTTTTTCCATTTTCTATTTGCTGTTTCTTTCTCTGAGGCTGCAAGTGCAACAAAGACTAAAAATCTTCGTGATCTCTATCACTCATTTGGACTATTTGAGTCAACTTTGTGCTAAACAAAAGTCCACCACATTGGACGGCCCTTACTAATATCAACTTCGAAGACTTTCTAATTTGTGCGCATATAGGAGCTAAAAACTCTCATACTTCACTTCAAAAAAAAAAAAAAAAAAAAAACTCTCTCATGTTTCTGAAAAATAGAAACTCTGTTTGAGGTCTCGATCAGAACCAACAAACAGTGTAAAACTCTCAACAGCTATAATAAAAAGCAAAAAATTATTACAGTATAAAGTTTTCACAAGATGAAAAATTATTACAGTATAAACTTCTCACAAGATAGAGTGTTCAAAACAAAATTTTCAATACAAGACTTTAGGTTACACAAAGGTCCAATAGATTAATTTTGTTAGAGTGGGCTATTTTGCGTTCATATGTATTAATTTTGGGGCGATAAATGTGAGACCAAGTTATTATAAAAAATTTCTCTGCCTCTATTGCTTCTTGCTCTTCCTCTCTTTTGGCACCTTTCCTTACTGTATTGGCACTGATCACAAGGTCTTATAGGATAAGATCAAACCAAATTTTTCCTAAAGCAAAATATGCAAGCATATACAGAATATAATTCACATATAACTTGTGAAAATGTATATTTGCATATGCTTTAGTTTAGGTTAAAAAAACAGACACAATATAAGCAAAAGTAAAGAAGAAAAATAATGAGGAAGAGTAGAAGGGAGACAAGATATCAAAAATGTCTTCGGCTTTTTTGCTCCTAGAGCATGGCCTGATCTCTTTGCCTAACTTTTTTCTTACCATGTTAATGTGTGGGACACCATGTTAGAAGAGAGAGAGAGAGAGAGAGAGAGAGAGAGAGAGAGAGAGAACATGAACATGAACATGAATCCTTAAACAAAATTTATCTAAAGCCAAACACATGCAAAATATACAGATTCACAGAGAGCAAACATATTTTTCCTTTCCTATTATATGTCTCTCTCTACCCTTTTCTATCATATATAACATTAAAAAGAAACCCAAAAAAAAAGGAAAAACAAAAGAAGGGACACACACCCATATCAGAATTATAAATTATAAATTTAAGAAGAAAAAGAAGAGAAAAACAATAAAAACTAAACAGACCATATCAATCTTGTTGATCAACAACATCAACGGTGGCGGTGCAAGACAAACACCTTTGGAAAATCCCAAACAAGGCAGCGTAAGAGATCTCTTTCACTTTCCCAAGAAACGAACACCTCTTCTTCTTATTCTTATTCTTATTATTAGAAACATTAGGTCCTGATCCTCTACTTCTAGACTTCTTCTTCTTCTTCTTCTTCTGCTTCTTCCCTTTCTCTGCATGATCACCAAGATCGTGATCATCATGATCATTATCCAACTTAGGGTTAAGAACCCTACAGCCAAAGCACTTTTGGGCCTTCTTCTTCTGCTGATCATCATGATCATCTTCTCTGGAGAATTTGTAGCTGCGAAGGTACATTTGCCTGCATGAGATGCTCTCCACCACCCTCGGGTGGCCGAACCGGACGGCTCCGGCGGCGGCTCCGGCAGTTGTAGTGGGCTTGCAGCCGCGGGAGCTTACGGAGCGGACGAACTCAGCGTCGGACTCCGGCCACTTGTAGAGGTTCACGTAGGTAGCGCGCACGGGCACCCGCGGGTCACGCGCGTCGTTTACGCAGTTTGATATGCAAACTGAGCTCATATTCAATTTTGATATTTTTTTTTCTTCTTCTTCTTGGTCTTAGACTTTTCTTATATGTGGTTTGAGTTTGAGAGTCTTTTTGTAGAGGGTTAAGAGTTTTGGGGCCTTTTGAGTATTGGGTTTATAAAGTGGGACAAGTTGGACCAAATAAAAAAATAAAAATTGAAACTTAAAAAAATTTAAAAAAAAAAAAAACAGAGGAGGCTTAGATTGCAAGAAAAGATGTACAGAGAGAGAGAGAGAGAGAGAGAGAGAGAGAGAGAGTGGAAGGGCCTAGTAGGGTTTGGTCTAGTGGAGAGTTTTATGAAATGTTATAATGTGTTGTGTATATATACAGATCATGATTTGGTATAATTAGCAATGACTGTGTTTTTCCCTTTGTATGTGCTGTTAGGCATGGATTAGATGTGGCCTAAAGTAGTTGTTCAAAAAAAAAGATGGGATGAAGAATGAAAATTTTTGTTGTGATACATATCTAAACAAGAACTATTTAAAGTACTAACAGAAATACATATACATATATCTAAATAGAGTTTTTCTGCGATCTTTCCCGTAAAAGGTCCTATCGTGAAAAAAAATGACATGGATATTCATTAATGAACGTAATATTAATGATAGAAAGGTGCAACATGACTGCTATCAAAATATGATTTCAAATATTGAATGTAACGTTGATCTTGAAGAGTTGTAACATTATTTTTTTTATTACGTGTTTAAAGTAAATTTTTTGATGTACGCTTTTTTAAAATCGATGTTACCTTATTTTCTACTTCTAGATGTTACATTCTAAGAATAGTTCTTCGGACGGACCGTAGGATATATATCTTGGTTTGGACAATTAGATTTTCATTAAATTTGGTTTATTACATATAATTTTAATATGCTTTAACTATTAAAAAATACTTTATATTACTCGTTATAATAGGTTAAAAAATTGATACAGAAAAAGCTAGCTTGTCGCTTATAATTTTAGAAATAACCTTTAGAGGAAAAAGAAAAGAATGGCGTAGAGGTTATAAGAGTTGAAACAGGCAAATTAGTAACTTGATCATGGTTAGAGAGGGGAAGAATATACATACATATATATATATATATATATTGAGTCAAATTATAACAAAGATCTAACACGTGTTAGTTGTGCATGATATATAGTTTCCACTTCACATTAATTGTGTATATGCATATAATTACATGTGCTCCATACAACCAATGTATAAATATATGTTTATGATAATATTTTCCTGTCACAATCTTCCTAGCATGTTCTAGGCGTTGGGAGGTGTGCCCTTTATGTACAAGTGGATTTCATCAAGAAAACGGGAAAAGAAAAAAAAAATCATGAATGTATTTCTGTTATGTCTTCCATTAAAAACACTTATATTAGAGTATAAGTTAATAATCTCGATAAGTTTGATTAATAAAGAAAACTAGGACATCATATGAGGATATTATTGCTAGATATGATTTTGAAACATGAAGCCATTATGATCAATAAGTGAAAAAAGAAACTATGTTGGAAAAATAATACCAATGCCATTATGACCCAATACTATAGGCTTTGTATGCAAAACTAAGTTATGGAGTTTTTACATTAACCCCAAAAGCAAGATTGGAAATGGGTTCAAGGAAGAAGCTTAGTAGAAAACAATTATGTGGTACTCTCTACCCTTTTTTTAATCACTCTCTACCCATTTTGAACCCACGAAAATTGTGTAAATAACATTTTTTTCACTTAAAAAGTAAATATATAATATGTTTTAGAATATAATGAAGTAAATAGTATATTTAGGGGTAAATAATTTATTTACTTTTCTATTTGCGGTATAAATATCTTTTACTTAATATATTTTAAAATATGTATTTACTTAAAAAAAAAAAGTTCCAAAATATGCTATATGCCTCTTTTCCTTTGGATCCAAAAACAAGAGGAATAAAATGAAAACAAGGCTTTGTGTTTCTTGTATATTCTCTAATATCATGAGGATGGAGGGCTACCAAAACATGATTGGTGGGGAATGCACTTGGGGACAAAGTCAACTCAATAAAATTAAACAAATTATATTTAAAACAAGATAATTAGTTAATTAGTTAATAACTCTCGGAGAGGCAAATCACAAGGAAAGGAGTTAAGTTGAATGAAAAGAGTGGGTCGGCCAACTGAAAAAAAAAATTAAAATTTAAAATTAAAAATTAAAAAGAACACTAAAAACTATAAAGCATGCATTTTGTCCACTCTCAATTCCGTACTACTACTACTACTACTAATAATAATAATAATAATAATATATTCACTTAATCAGCCGCTCACACGCTTTAAACTCGTGATAGATAGAGACTTGTTTTATTTTTCCCTGTAATATATTTGACATGGCATTTCTAGGTCCAAACAATTGGAGTTCTAGAAGGGGAAAACGACAATATATCTAGGAGAGACTAGAGAACAACAGGCTGCTTGGAGAGCATATAACAAACGAAAACATATGGGAAAAATCACATGTTTGATGTACATCTAATGAACAACTTTATCACTTAAAGTTTGTTTGGTTCCTAGGTTTTAAGAGGAAAAAATGAACAAAAATTTAAATTTTTGTTGAAGAAAACATTGTAACAAAATAGTTTAGATTGCGATTCAAACGGGAAACAAGTAATATTATACAAATATATTTTTTTGAGTCCCATCAAACAATGTACATGAAATAATATTCAATTACTTCAATAATAATATATATTATGTTGTAGCATAAACAAACAAGTAGAAAAGTATCATCTTCCATATGCAATATCACGCTTAAAAGGCTCCTGATAGCCCATAATAGAGCACAAGAGGTTTCTAGAGGGCCCTTTGTTTTTTATAGAAGCTATATTCTTTAGCCATATTGAAGTAAATATAAGTATATATTCCTCTCTCGAGGTGTTGAAAAAAATTTGCAAATAGGACTTGTAATTAGACATTTGTTTGGTTTAGCAATGTCATTTTAACTATATATAATTTCAACTTTTTTATGTGACAACATAAAACAAAAATAGACGATATAATAAAGTTCTTATATGTTATAATAAATTTATTTAATTTTTATTTTAATTATATTGTCAAACATATTATTGATGTCTCGCAAAAATAAAAAAATGCATTCTTAATTATCTTCTCTCCCACCTTCATCTGCCAGAGGCCACATTTCAACCCAAAGCATGGGCTGGCTTATAGTTGAGCCCAGATATTTTGACCCATCAAAGTTCAAGTCCAACCAATAATTTTTCAAAGTCCAACTTCATCTAGTCCTGTTGCCCCTTTTAAATAGAAAATTACATGTTATGATATGCTTTCAAATATATTTTTCTTCCTATCACATTTAAAAAATTTATACTACACTACCTTTCGGTTTTTTTTTTTTTTTCATGAAGGGTCCAATTAGATTAATAACCAAACAATTCCGAATACCTTTTTTCTTCTCTCTCCTTTTTTTTTGCGCTTTGAATTTCCATTGCTCTTTTAACAGCTGACCTTACGTGCAGAATAATATGTTTCTTTAAATTCTAACAATAGTCCTTATCTTTGGGAGTATTCTCCAATACTTTGTCAAATTTTAAAAGAGAATTTATTAAAATTAAAAAATTTAATAAACAACTTGCAAATTTGAAAAAAAAAATCAGGTTATACCAAAACTGTTACATTTTTTAGTATGGCTTTTGCTAGCATTTGCATTACATTGTCATTGAGAAATATCTAGGTTGTTTGCTATATTGGTTTGTGTTTGAATCAATAATAGTGTGAAGCTCTCATATGCTATAGTATTAAGTAAAAAACAGTTATAATATAAAGCTCTCATACGCTACAACATTCAAATCATTCTATTTTAAACAGTTTATCAAACACTTTTATTATTTTTTGGCATAGTTTTGAATAAAAACAATGAAACGTACAAGAGAGAGATACTTGTCTAGGATAATTTTCCACACAAATAAGCTATAAAATTCCATGGGTAAGCTGAATTGGGTCAATGTAAGGTTGATAAAGTTGATGTAACCAACAAGCAAATGATACCTGTTGAAAGTTGCGTTTTAACTGATAAAAAACATAAATAAATGAAAGAGCTCTTTCTCTCTCCTTCTCTTCTTCTTTTTTGTTTTCAGGTATCTCATAAAAAAGTGGTGTCATTTTGCGTGGCCAAATAGAAAAATTTCAAACAACCCGTCATGAAGCATGAAAATGAACCATTTTGGTCTAATTAGTCACCTATAAGTTTTCTTAAAAATAAGCATCTTCGAATCCCAACTTTCTAAGAGTGGTTTTCCTCCAATTCACTCTTAGGTCTATAGAGTTTGAAGTTGCTTAGAATATCATCTTCTCTTCAGTCACTAGCACATTTTCTAATTGATTCTTCACTTATTCCATAAAAAAAGGAATTGAATTATATTAACCTTTCTTAATCTCTTATTTGAAATATTTCATTTCTTTGTAATCACAACACACATAAATTAAAAATGCATGCAAAACAAAAAAAAAAAATAAAAATAAAACACATTATAACTTAAAATTATAAATTAAAAAATAAAAAAATAAAACACATTAGGTAGCTCATCATCACCTCCTCTTGTTCTTGCTCCCAAATAACAAAGTAAAATAGAATAGGACTCTAAAGAAAAAGCCCCATGCCACGGTGATCCACAAGCAATTCCACTTGCTAATGTCCGTGATCCCCTGCTGCCGGAGTATATCGATTCCGGTGGTCACGCATGTCGAGGCGGTGATGTTCATCCCCAACGTCTTGCTCATGCTCTTCAACAGTTGCACCTTTAGCGACTCCGGCACCGCCCCAAGTGGCGTGTTGTCGAAGACCTGCACCCCTCGTATGAAGCATTTCATCGGATCGTCGAACTCATTTTGCATAACAGCCTCATAGGGATACTTGACAAGGGAAAGATAGTGAAACCATATCCAATAGAGGGGGATTCGGTCCCGGCTTATGAAGAACCCGCTGAAGAGGAGAAAATAGGCCAAAATCGCAACGACGACGGTGTATCCCAACATGACATGGGTCACCACGCCTGATAAAAAGGTGACAAAAGAGCTACCAGCCCAAAACGATGCGAAGATGGTGACGAAGAAGAAGAAGAAACCCGAGAGCCCACCGGCTAGGCCCACCGCCCAAAAGGTGGTGGCCGCAAAGGCAAGAGAGAGAAAAACAAGTGAAGGGATGGAAATGAGAGAGTGGGCGAGGACATAGGAGGATCGGCGATAGGCATTGTAGGCGGTTTCTCTCATGAAGATGTAGCGCTCTTGGAGGAACACCGGGATGGCCTCGGCGCATGTGTAAAATGTGGTAGACATTGCGAAGGCGAAGAACCCGATGCGCTCTTGAGCTCCTTTTGGGGAATTGTCTAATTGCATGAACACGGTGGCGAGAATGACTCCGGTGACCAACACCGCCCCTAACCGAATCCCGAAAAGCTCAGGCATTCGACATGAATTAGTTATTGACCTCTTTGATATCACTACCATCTCCATCCAAAAAGGATTTGCAAATCTTTGAAATGAAGACGAAGATGAAGAAGAAGATGACGACGATGGATTTGAGTCATTAGGAGGGGCTCCCGAGACTAATTTGCCTCGGGAAACGCTCGCGCTTATGGCGTCTCTAAGACTAATTGTACGATTAGAATTGCAATCAGTTCGATTACTATTAATCTTTTGCCAAGATTTGTTGAACTCGACTAGAGTTTTGGTCCCACCAGCGGCTTCTTCGAGCTCTCGAATAAGGTCGAGAGCAAATTCTGTTCGGTTCTCATTCTCGGGGATCGGGTGGCCGAATTCGGAGAAGAAGAGAGGGAGGCTTGCTGGCAAACCGCTGTAGACGGTTTCGCCATGGGAGAGGAAGATGAGCCGGTCCAACAAGCTGAGAATTCGGTAGCTTGGTTGGTGGATGGACATGATGATGATACTTCCACTTTGGGCGATTCTCTTGAGTACCTTCACCACCATGTACGCGCTCGTCGAATCGAGCCCCGACGTTGGCTCGTCGAGGAAGAGGAGGATTGGGTCGTGGATTATGTCGATTCCGATCGAGACTCTACGTCTTTCTCCGCCCGAGACGCCTCTATGCCCTTCGTCACCAATCACCGTCTTCGCGGCGCTTCTTAACCCCAATTGATCAATCAAAGCTTGAACTCTCGCTCGCTTTTTTGACTTGGAGAGCGAACGAGGGAGCCTAAATTCAGCCGAGAACATGAGGGTCTCTTCAACCGTGAGCATGGGGAACAAGAGATCATCTTGCATGACGTAGGCAGAAATCACCTTCAACAATCTGGATTCCAAGGCCTCTCCATTCAAACAAACCGAGCCTTTCAAGCTTTCTTTAGCGATGCGGTCGGCGAGGGCGTCGATGAGGGTTGATTTCCCCGACCCGCTCGCTCCGAGCACCGCCATGATCTCGCCTTCTCTCGCCTCGCCGGAGATGTCATTCAACAAAATCTTAGTGTTGTCGTGGCTTTTATTGTTATCCCCGGCAAAGACCTCACCTTGTCCAGGAGCCGCCTTTGTTTTAGACGGGAAAAAGGCCATTTTTCGGCGGACTTTTATGCTATAGGTGAGATTGTGGAAGGAAAGGACAAAAGGGTATGAGCTCGGTGGAACAGAATTGTGAGGAAAACCAATATCAAGAACATGGCTATTGTGGCCATGATGTGAGGAAATTGGAGATTGAGCGTCCTCAACTCGCTTTAGAAGCTCACCTAGAGTTGGATCTGCGTGGGGTTTGGATTTGAAGTCTATGAGCTCCACGTTTGGGTTGAAGGAAGGGAAATGGGGGTCGGCGGTGTCGGCAGCGGTCGCAGGTTGACGAGTTGCCGACGGCTTTAGCGGAACTTCTGGACGGGACAACATGGGGTGGTTTTAGTTAGAGAACGTAGCTGGTAAGAACTCTTGAGAATTGAGATTTTATAGAAGAAAAATTAGGTGTGGATAAGGGCATTGGGGGTCATGGGGTTTGGTGATTCTAAATACCCAACCCTTGCGTAATGCACTATAGTAGGTGAGAAGACTTCTACATGCTAAAGCTCTAATTTCTACTTCTACTATTTCTACCAAGTATTTTCAAAGAAAAGTCCTTTGAAAGACAAAAAAAAAAAAAAAAAAAAAAAAGGGACTTTAATTTACATGATTATAACCCTATACGAATATCCTCGAAATATACATAGTTTGGGAAGTGATTAAATTGTTTTTTTTTTATTGATTACATGTTTGTAAGATGAACAATAAGGTTTTGTGAAAAATAAACGTATTGGTTTGTATCTTTCTAAGATATTTTCTATATATAATATGTTTTCTGTTTAATTTTCCTTTTTATTTTCTTGATTATTTATGTATTATTAATTAAATATGCCAATTATTGCTTTTACACTTCCATGACATGTTATGTCATGTACATTGTAATGTATAAAATAAATACATAACAATTGCAAAAAAAAAAAAAAATTGTTAATTAAATGTTAAAATCACAGGAAACCCTCTTGCCTTCATCGGATATTAAGTTTTCCATAAGCCAATCCTAATATTGAGTTTTAGAAAGAGATAATTAGTGCAACCAACCGGGTTAGTAATCAATTAATTCGGGTGAACCATATAATTTTTAAATCATATTTAAATGCTGGTGAGATGATCAAATAAACTGATTGCACAGAATCGTTAAATTAGCCTAATAATGGTAAATACACGCCTACTTCCAATCACTATTGTGTCTAATATAGAATCTAAATCCTTCCACGGTCAAAATTCAAAAATAACAAAAATAACTTATAACTAAAAAAAACCCCATTTGGTTAATTATCCGATTGGGCCAAAGAAAGATGATGTGTCATCTGTTTAAATTTGTCATGAGGAAATGGTGACATTTGTCGCCTAATCTATTTTCTACACGCCTCCATTCTCCCCACGAAAACTCCAATTTCAATTGGTATTATTTTATAAACTTTTCCTTATTAGTTTTTATTTTTATTTTTTTTTTCGCATTGCAGGTTAGGTATGGGTGTTGTATCTGCTGAGAAATGACTCATAGCGAGTGTTCATCTAATGTGGGGCTCCATTTATGTGTTGGACTTTGTGGGCAAAAGATACATACATACATACATACATACATATATATATATATATGTATGTATCTTTTGCCCACAAAGTCCAACACATAAATGGGAAGAAAAAGGGAAGTATAACTAAGAGTTGGTCAAAGCTAGTAAGCTCTCAACCGTAACTCCTGAAAAAGCTGATCACGTAAGAATCACCCCGGCGGTTTTTATGGGTATGAATAGTTTTCATGCAGAAAGTATATATTGTCTAGCTGGGTCAATACCTTAGACAACTAAAAAGGTAACGAAAATTTATACTTTATTGGTAGTGTTAACCTTTAAACCGTAACATCTTTGTTAAATTCGGTGAAGTTTACATTTATATTTTTTTGGAATTCCTACCCAACTACTAACCATAGTACCTATTGATAGTGAAAACTGACGGTAATGATTCAAAGGTGAGCCAATTATTTAGAACTGCGTCGACTGCTACCAATGTGGTGTATTGTTAACCCAATAAAAGAAACTTCATATTTGAGTCCATGGTCAACTAGACAGGCGTGGGGTACATAATCACCCACGTCATGAGTCATGACTCGATATTATGCAAACCAAAGCCGTTATGTCATGCATTTCCTTATGCATAGAGAAAGAGATAAAGAAAGAGAGGGAGTTTGTTACTTTTTGCTAAGAGGTAGAGTTTGTTAGTTGTTTCTCTTTTTACCGGCTCATACGTAGAACACACTTGCTGTTGGTCTTGATAAACTATGAGAGCCAAGTTGTTTAATTCTACCGACTTCAAACTCCTGTTGTGGAAAGAAAAACTACGGTTATTAGACATTAAATGGGTGTTTGGAAACAAAGTTTTAATTTTATGTTTAAACTAAGTATACCGTAACAATTTGAATTTTATGAGAAAAAATATTAGAAAAATTTACAGAGAACCCCCCTTATTACCACTGTTTATCACTATTGTCTTTTTTTTACATTTTTCAAAACTACCCAGTTTTATTTATTTATTTATAATTTAATTTAGTATTTGATATTTTTATCCCTTGTTCATAATCCAGATAAAAGCACAAACCTAATTAAGATTTATAGGGTGGTGAGAACCATTGGTTAGAACTGTTTTTATGTAACACGTGAGAACTTTTACACTGTAGTAGGTTTTTTTTTTTTACTATAACATGTAAAAGTTTTACGTTATTTGTAACAAAAATAGTGATTAAAGCCGGTCTCATCAAACAGCGTACTATTCTTCAGATTCTTCTCTCCTCCGACCACTCTTTCTTTGCTTCAAATCCTTTGCCAGAAGCTTCCTAATCATGTCCCTCTCTCTTTGCCCATCTTTCCTCTCCGCCTTCTCTCTCCACTCTCCGATGACTCTCTTCCCCCTGAATCCTCTCTCTTTTCCGCAAGCTCTCACCGATGACGTTACTCAAATTGGGAGTCAAAGACGCCGTCTTATTTCTCGGACGTCGTGCTTTCTCTCTTCTCGTACTTTTGCTCTCTTCACAGCTGCCAATTTGATCTCTCGCGATGCTTGTGAAGATTTACTCCGAGAGGTCTGATCTCGTGTTCATGTCCTTGATTCAACCTTGTCATCCTCCTATTTTGACTGTGCCGCCACCAAGAAAGCCGCCCAAACCCTTTAAAACTGGCCCAGGAGGATATGCCCAACTTAAAATCTGAATGTTGTTGAAAATCTAATAATCAAATTTTTTTCATTTATCGTCATTGTTCCTTAGGTTATGAGTTAAAGTGAAATATGATATTATTGTGTTTTGTTGCTAATTTTTTTTTGGTTAAAATCATAGGTGATTTAGTGATGTGTGCAATGTTAGAGTACTTTATGGCTTTGTTTTGGGAGTTGATGAAATTATCGGTGTTGTGACAAGCGTTTTGCGGTGTGAAATGTGGGTTTCACAAAGAATATGTAAAATATTTTGAGAGGTCAAAGTGATGTTCCAGTTATATTAAAGACGATTTATAAGTACATCATAGCTTTTTTGGTTGGCGGATATGAATTTGGTGCATTTTGGTTTTGTTGGATCAATTTAGTGCATCATCAACAAATTATATGATATGCTTTGAGTTTAGAATTAGATATGAGATTTGTATTTTTTGCTTGATTTGTTCTTTTTTTCTTAAAAAAAATTTAGAACTTGGCTGGTTTTAAGACGGAATTTTACAGATTTCAAGACAGAACCGGTGGTTCCAGCAAGTTCCAAGATGGAATCTGATGCTGCTGGCGATTTTTTCTACTGATGCTGGCGGGTTCAGTGTTGGAATCCAATGGGTTTCAATATAGAATTTGGTAGGTTTCTGGATGAAACCTGATGGGTTCCATTACACCCCACACCAATGACCGAAGGCGGTTGACATTCTTTGTTTCAAAGAAAATATGTTGAAACTTTGTAGGTTCTACTTTTGAACCTACTAGATTATAATCTGGCATCCGTGCCAACGACTGGTGGTAGGTTGAACTTATTTGTTTCAAAAAAAAAAAATGTTAGAATCTGATAGGTTTCAATTTTAAAACTTGACAGGTTTCAATTTGACACGACGTACCGACAACTAGAGGTAAGTTCCAAGACGTGTTTAAGTATTTGAAATCTAAAATCTAGAATCTAAAATCTAAAAGTGTTTAAAAAGAGATACATTAGTCTTTACACCCCTTATTAAAATGGCAATATTCTAATTCTTCCATTTAAGGAAAAGTATGTAACAGAGGGAGCCACATAATCAACAAAGAGGCAACCTAAGTTGGATCTATCTCCCTTTCTAACGACTTGAGTTTCATCAAATAAGTGTCTATTTGAAAGAACGATTTGAATAGTTTTTCATAGTTTCAACCGTTTTTTGGTTTAAATTTTATTAAAGAAAAACTATAGTAAAAGTTATTAGAACCATAAAAAATGATGAGATATTTATGAAAAACGCCACTTTGTAAAGCAGGGATCGACCTTTGCCATTAGTCAATGAAGTCTTGTATTATATGCCACGCATTATTATAAAAGAATTATTTATTAATTTGTTCTTGCTGTTGTTCTTTTGGAAGTGAACCAGTCTTTAGGGAAAGAGAAGATCTCTCTTGCTTGATGGTCTTGGGTGTCGAGGAGATACCAATCTCTTACTTGATCGTCTTGGGTGTCGAGGAGGTACCAAGGGCACTTTTGAAAATATTTTGATTGAAAACATTTTGCCAAATGGGATTTAAGAATCACCGGGAATCCAACTCTTAAAACCGAGAGTCATTCTTTGAAGCAAGAAGGGACGGCCCTTAGAATGGCACGCAGAGGATCA
>CAMOHE010043625.1:0-16294 GCA_946598075.1 Artocarpus hirsutus | reverse complement strand
AAATTGAAATATTACATGCCTTTGTTCCTTCCTGCAGTTCTTCAGTCTGGACAATGATGTCCTAATCTTGCAGTTCCTTTCTAATTCTTCAGTCTTCATTAAGCTGGATTCCACCTAGAAAAGGAGAAGGGTTTTAAAACAAGAAAAATGTGAGTAAAAGGCTCAACAAGACTAATCTTAACATTCAATTTAAACATGTAATTCATTTTTAAACAAAAGCTATAAAACAAGAAAAATAAATAAACAAATAACTAACTGAAGTTCATTAAATTTATTCATACCAATTTATTCATCCATATACAGTCTCATTATCATGTTTTCGACAAAGCCATATGAATCATCATCGAAGTGGCTCAGCTGGGTTTTGGAACCTACTTCTAAGGTCACGCTTCCCATAACTCGATCTCTGTACATGGCATCATGCTCTATTTTATCATTTCAGACGGTACTAATCGATACGTCCGATGTCATATCATTATCATATCTCATTTACCGGATATTCTCAATACGTTCATTATGATCATTCATTATTTAGCCAATAATGAACATAAGTAATAAACCTCATTTCTTGAAAACATTTGAAAGGAAATGCTTTGTGGCCAAACCCTTTAAAAACATGGCTACCAAAGAGAAAGGATAAAAGTCCTACCTCGATATCTCATACATACATTCAACACCGTAGTCTCGATCTGCTATACATTAGCTCTATGAAACAATGAACAACCTTAAATAGAAACTAAGTCTATCAATATCTAACTTAAGGCATTCTACATCCCTAAGCTATTTCATGGTATCTTAGTATGCCTTTAAAGTTCACAAAATCATTTCATGAGGTTAAAATCTTGATCTAGGTTTTAAACGATGAAAAATGAGAGAAAAGAGTCATTTTTCACAAGGTCTGGTCAACCTGTCGGAACCCCTAGTTCGGCCTACCGACCAGCCAGGACCGACCTGTTGAACTGGCCTAGGTTCGGCCTACCGACCAGATGAATTTGACCTGCTGAACTTATAAATCCTGCCTACAGAACATTGAGTTCAGCTTGCCAAACAGGAAAAACGTAGGAGGTCCGAGACTTCGATTCTTGGCCTCCCCAAGCCCAAAAATCAATTCTAAACTTATTTTTCATGTCCCAGAGCATATATAATGATCACAAATAATAAATAAATATACTAAAACACATTTAAACAACTTTAAGCAAGATTTTTATAGAAATTTCAAAGAAATTCAAAAATGAGAAAAAATGGGAAAAACTTGATTTAATCCAAATCTTGCTCAATCAAGCCTAGATTCTAGATGATTTGAGTTCTACTAACTTAGATTAAGGGTTTCCTAAGCTCAAGAAGCTTGGATTACAACATTTTAAAGAAATTGAAAAATTTTGAACAAAAGTTTGAAATTTGAAAAACAAGGAAACTAACCTCGAATCGAAGCTTTAAAACAGTTTTGTGGAAGTCCAATCGTGCTCCTAAGCTCCCAATCCAGATAAGATTAGAAGCTTGAACTCAAAATTTTGAAATCAAAATAAAGAGAGGAAGAGAAAGAAAGAAGGCAACGTGGGAGAGAGGGAAAAGAGATAGGAAGAGAGTCTGAGAGAGTGAGGGAGAGTGAGAGTGAGAGAGGGAGATAAATAGAGGGGAATGAGTGGTTTTGCATAGCAAAACCGTGTCCTCAGCACATGATTTTGTAATTGGGACATATCGAGTATTTGACAAATTGTTTTATTTTAAAATTTAAAATATTATTTAGAAATAAATAAAAGTAGGATAAATTTAAAATACCATAAAATACTTAAATTAAGTCTAAATTTACATCAAGACATACTAATCTACCATTTAAACACTAATTATGCTTAATTAAATTTTTTGAGTGTTACAAATTTATTTTATCGTTTAGAATAAAAAAAAATATTACATACCATATTTTATCTTGTAGTCAATGTTAAGAGAATCCAAATAGATTACTACAGTTCTAATAGAAAGAGACAACTAATCTTATCAAAATAAAGCCCAACTTTAATCGTGGATTGTCAAAATAACATGTGTTACGCAAATAATTAAGTGTGCAATATTTATCTCAGATCTAAAAGTTCAAACCATTATGATTTGAACCTTGAAACAAACGTACTTGACTCTTTCCCCTCTCCCTATACACACTTTCTCTTAGTTTTTTCTAGGTCTGATTTTTTCTTTTTTTTAAGGATTTATTATATTTTGTCCAAAAATAGATGATCGTGTGGATATGCACATTTTTATCTCCAAAGCTAGATGATTTTTTTTTTTTTTTTGAAGTAGTTAGATGGTTGATTTTTATCAGAGTAGATTTGCCATTAAATTAAGAATTTCAAAATAAGACCAACTTGTCTATCATTCAAAATAAGAAAATGCCAACTTGCCTATTTATAATTTGTTCAAGCACAAAAAGTGTCAACGTTGAACCTTTTTTTTAAAGCACCATCAGCGCTATTTACCATATGACAATTGCTTTTAGCCACAAAAAAAAAAAAAAAAAGGTGGTTAGCATATTATTTGGAATAAATAATCAAAGGAAAAACGTCCGTCGCAATAAAAAAAAACGACAACCAAATAATGGCTGAATAAAGAGTAAAGGACACACGAGTGATGAAAACGAGGCGCGCAACAAAACGACAGGAAATATTGAAACGACAGCAAAAATTGTACGCAATTCCGTGAAAAAGACAATCAGCATCCAATCCAAAAATCAACCTGCTCATGGTGACCCACCAGTTGACCAGCAATAAAAAAACACAATGAAAGGACAAAATCATAGTAAAGGACAACAGAGTAAAAGTAAAAAAAGAATGGAATTTTACTGTCAAATAATATTGAGAGATACCAACAATATTTTGAGCTTTTTTTTCCTGTTGTTTTTTAAGTCTCAAAAAAGCTTTTTTTTTTTTTAATAAATAGGTCCCCAAAAGCTTTTCAAATGTCATTTAACAACAAAAAGACGATGAAGACTCAAGGTATCGACAAATTAAGAGTTTAAAGGCATGAATATTTAAATTCATAAAATTAGGACCTATAGTGCCAACAATTTAAAAGTTTAGAAATCACCTGAGTGTTTAAATTTTTAAAATGAGGATTAAAATGCCAACAAATTAAAGGACGTGTTTACTTTGCATCAAAAGGAAAGAAAATGTAAGGATTGAAACCCTTTCCTTTTTTATAATGTTTTTACTTAATAAATTAAATGGGTGTTTGGAAGGGTAATAGGAACCATTGGTTAGAACTACTTTTACTGTAGCATGTCAAAGCTTTAAACTATAACGATTTTTTATTGTTACTGTAGCATGTAAGAGCTTTACACTGTTTATAACTGAAAAAGTAATAGGAACCACTTTTGTCAAACATGAGGTATGAATGAGAGATTTGTGCGCTCCACGCAATACAAAGAATGAGAAGAAGGAATATGAATACTTAAATACCCCATTCCTAATTAAAGGGAATGAAGCTTAGATTACTGGCAAAGTAAAATAATATTTAGTTATATATAAGGACATTTTGGTAATTATATGAATAAAATTAGTATTCTTTAAGTTTAAAAAACATTAGAAAGGGGATTAGACTATTTCCTATTACATCATTAGATAAGTAAGTAAACACTAAAAAAAACGAATGATGCTTACTCACATTAATTTACTTTTATTTTCAATCGTATTACCTTTTTTTTATATTCTTTTACAGTTTGGCAAAAAACAATATACCAAAAGTTACAAAGGTTAGGGACCTTCGACTCAGAAGTCAAAAAAAAAAATTTAAATCATTGTTGCAGTTGTGGAGCCAAATCAAGTCAACAACCTAGCAAAAGGAAGAAAAAGGAGAGAAAAGATAGATTCAGGGCGCTACAGCGCCAAGGTTGGGCGCCGCAGCGCTTGTGGGTAGCAAGGTAGGGCCGCGGCGCTGGTAGAAGAGCACCGCGACGCCAGCAGGTGAGCTTCGCAGCGCTTGTTTCGAGTGCCGCGACAACAAGGCGCTGTGTTGCGTGATTTTTTACAGGTTTTTGAAGCCAAAAAGGGAAAACTACTAGGATTTCTTATTAGTTACTATTTTTTTACTCTTCTTTTGGGTATAAATAGACATAAGGTGGCTAAGGTTGAGAAAGACTCAAATTTGTGTGAGTGTGAGTGACATTATTTTGAGTGAGGCATATTTTTGTGAAAGCTCCATTATTGAGAGGGAAAAATTCCCACAGGGTGTTAGGTAGAAGAAAGATTTGGGAAACACTGTTTGAGAGGATGTGATAAATTTCTCTTGTAATCTATAATTTCCTTCACCATAGTGAAATCTGTAGCGGGTAGAAACAGGACATAGTCTCGAATTGGACAAACCTGTATAAAAATTTGGTGTCTCTCTTTTCTTTTTTTCTCCAATTTCTTTTCTGCAATTATTCATTCTTGCGATCCTTAGAATTAGGAGGTGTCTAATTCCCCAACAAGTGGTATCAGAGCTGAGGTTTGGATCAAGAACGATGACGGGAGAAGAAGGTTTGGCAGCCGATATCATCAAATTTGATAGTTTGGATTTTTTCTATTAGAGGATGCAAGTGGAAGACTACCTCTATAGCAGGAAACTGCACTTGCCCTTGGGTAGTAAGCCCGAAGGCATAAAGGATGAGGAATGGAATCTCCTTGATAGACAACTGTTGGGTGTGATCATTTTTACCCTGTCAAGGAACGTAGCCCACAACGTTGCGAAGGAGAATACTACAACAGGGATGATGAAGGTTCTGTCAGAGATGTATGAGAAGCCTTCAGCTAATAACAAGGTACATCTCATGAATAAGCTCTTTAATTTAAAAATGCCTGAAGGTGCCTCGGTGATTGAGCATCTGAACAATTTCAACACCATCTTGAACCAATTAGTCTCGATAGAAATTAAATTTGATGATGAGATCAATGCCCTAATCCTCTTAGCATCATTACCAAATAGTTGGGAACCCATGAGGGTGGCCATTACCAATTCAATTGGGAATGAGAAACTGAAGTTTGTTGATGTTAGAAACTTTATTCTGGCGGAAGAAGTTCGCAGGAAGGATTCAGGTGAAGCCTCTACGTCGAACTTGGCCCTTAATGTTGATAATAGGGATAGGAAACTTGAGAGACATTCCAACAGGGATAATGGCAAGAGAGGCAAATCGAGGAATGGGAGAAACAAGTCGAGGAACGGTAGGAGTATGGAGCGTTGGAATTGTGGGAGAACTGGCCACTTGAAAAAGAATTGTAGGGCTCTAAGGAAGAATGAAGACAAGAATAATGACGCTGCAAATGCCACCACAAAAGAGGCACAGAATGCCTTAATCTTGTCTGTTAACAATTCTTTTGATTCGTGGGTGATAAATTTAGGAGCGTCACTCCACACCACTGCACACCGTCATGTCTTGGAGAACTACGTTACCGAAAATCATGGTAAAGTTTATCTTGCTGACGAAAAATCTTTGGATATTATTGGCATTAGAGATGCCAGTTTGAAAATGCCTAATGGATCTGTGTGGAAGATTTATAAGGTGAGACATATTCCCAAACTAATCCACAACTTGATTTCGGTGGGGCAACTAGATGATGAAGTATACAATGTGACCTTCAATTATGGAGGTTGGAAAGTCACAAAGGGAGCTATGGTTGTTGCTTGGGGACATAAAGCTGGAACTCTCTACATTAATTCCAGTTGCAAAGATACCACAGTAGTTGCTAACTCTACTGCCAACACTGAGCTATGGCATAATAGGCTCGGTCACATGAGTGAGAAGGGAATGAAGGTGCTTCACTGCAAAGAAAAACTGTCGGGATTGAAAACTGTTGATCACAATTTGTGTGAACCTGCATCTTTGGCAAATAGAAGAGAGTTAGTTTCTCAACAACAAGTAGAGAGCCTAAGTTTAGGAATTGGAGCTAGTTCATACTAATGTGTGGGGGCCTGTGATGGTGACTTCCCTTGGTGGCATAAATTACTATGTGACGTTTATTGATTACTCAAGCAGGAAGGTATGGGTTTACTTTTTGAAAAACAAATCTAATGTTTTTGATGCTTTCAAGAGATGGAGAACCATGGTGGAAAACGAGATAGATTTGAAGGTGAAGTGCTTACAGTCTGATAATGGGGAAGAGTACTTAGATGATGACTTCAAGCGGTACTGTGTTGAGGATGGAATAAAGATGAAAAAAAACCATTCCAGGGAAACCACAACAGAACGGGGTAGCTGAGAGGATAAACAGAAGCATAAGGTTACACGCTGGGCTGCCAAAGTCATTTTGGGTTGAGGCAATTAACATAGCAGCTCATTTGATCAATAGAACTCCATCCACACCATTGAAGTTCAAGCTACCAGAAGAAGTCTGGAGCGGTAAAAAGGTTGATCTCTCTTACTTGAGAGTTTTTGGGTGTGTTTCCTATGTTCATATTGATTATGCTACTAGAAGTAAACTTGATGCAAAGTCAAAGAAGTGTTTTCTGATTGGCTATGGTGCACTTGAGTTTGGTTATTGTCTTTGGGATGACCAAAATCAGAAGATTATTAGGAGCAAGGATGTGATCTTCAATGAAGGTGTTCTATACAAGAATAGAGACAGCACTGACTCTAGGGGTTCAGATTCTGAAGACAAGAAGTCTGAGGTGATTCCATTGAAGGATCTTCTTAAAGTAGAAGTAGAAAATTCAAAAGTTGAAAACCAAGAAAATATTGCTTCAGAGGGAAACCAAAGTACTCCTGCTACATCACTCAGGAAATCTAGCAAGACTATCAGACCGCCGCAGAGATACTCCCCTTCTCTACATTATATTTTGTTGACTGACAGAGGTGAGTCAAAGAGCTATGATGAAGCCGTGCAGGCTAAAGATTCAGTCAAGTGGGAGTTAGCCATGAGGGATAAAACGGATTCTTTAATGTCCAATTAGACATGGTAACTAACAGAGTTACCAAAAGGCAAAAAGGCCTTGCACAACAAATGGATATACCAGATTAAAGATGAATCTGATGGCAGTAAACAGTACAAGGCAAGGCTGGTGATAAAAGGCTTTCAGCAAAAAGAAGACATCGACTTTAACAAGACTGAGAAACTGAAATTGTGCGCAACTTCAGTTGGACTTCTCCATGAGGCGTGAGAAGTTATTGCTGCTGCAATTGGAGACATGTTGATTGATTAGTCTCCAAGTGGGAGATTGTTGCAGGTGTGGAGCCAAATCAAGTCAACAACCTAGCAAAAGGAAAAAAAATGAGAGGAAAGGCAGATTTGGGGTGCTGTAGCGCCAAGGTTGGGCGCCACAGCCCCCGTGGATAGTAAGGCAGCGCCGCAGCGTTGGTAGAAGAGCTTCGCGATGCCGGCAAGTGAGCGCCGTAGCGCTCGGGTTTTTGAAGCCAAAAAGGGGAAACTACTAGGTTTTTTATTAGTTGTTATTTTTTCACTCTTCTTTTAGGTATAAATGGACATAAGGTGGCTAGGGTTGAGAGAGACTCAAATTTGTGTGAGTGTGAGTGGCATCATTTTGTATGAGGCATATTTTTGTGAGAGCTCTATTGTTGAAAGAGAAAAATTCCCACAAGGTGCTAAGTAGAAGAGAGATTTGGGAAACACTGTTTGAGAGTGTGTGATAAATTTCTCTTGTAATCTATAATCTTCTTCATCATAGTGAAATCTGCAGCGGACAGAAACAAAATGTAGTCTCGAATTGGATGAACCTGTATAAAAATTTAGTCTCTCTTTTCTTCTTTTCTCCAATTTCTTTTCTGTAATTATTCATTCTTGTAATCCTTAAAATTAAGAGGTGCCTAATTCCTCAACAATCATCGGGGACAGGGTGGAAAGAAAACTAGCGGCAATAAATAAATAAATAAATACTACCACAGAAGCAAAAAATAAATGAAAAAAAACAAACAAACTAGACGACAACCAAGTGACAAATCGACGACATAATGAACAACATACAACAAGACAGCGAGCTCTGGTTAAGCAACGATACAGGAAGTTAAGGAAAATATACGATGAGAGTAACCAAATGAACAATAATTATTCGTTGTGAGTAAAAATAATCAAAATGGGAATCCTGTTTATCCACCTATAATGGGAATCCTGTTTATCCACCTATCTTTTTTTTGGGTAGAAAAATAGTGTCCACATAGTCATGGATTGAATTGTTCAAACATGGTACTGTAAGAATATTGTACTCTCTGTTTTTTTTCTGTAATCATCAGAGATATTGTGGACCATGAACAATATGTGAGGCAGCTTTTAGTTCAACGCTTCCTTAAGGTTGTTTTGTTGTACTTCTGATTCCTCCGACGACGCAGTTTTGTTACTCCAGCCTAACAAAACTCGCTAATTAGCCGAGTTACAATAAAAATCTGACAGGGGCTAGAAGGAAAGTAACATATAAATTAATAATACTTGTTTCATGTAAGAAAAACTTGGATTTCGGATTAATTATGATAATGAGCTTGAACAAGACTTTTAACAGATTTACCATCCTTGATGATTCTCTCCCAGTAAGCATCATCCCATTGGTCCTTGTATCGAATATCCCGCATTTCGTATACGTTTTTGAGGCTCTCTTGGTACATCTTATACTTCCACTCCTCTATTGGTGGCAATCCTAGCTGAGCACATAGCCAATTTTGGTATCCAATCTGTCATGGTCAGAATGAATCCTGTTTAGATCAATCTAAAGTAGGACAAATATTTCGGACATGACAATGTACACAAGTTTCGGCTCAATTAAGGATGATCAAGTGTGTGTTTTCAAGGGATTGTAATTTCAAATGTGTTACATGTATTTCTCCAAATGTCAAACCTTGGATTTGTCTGGTTTGCTTATATAGTCCCAAATAATTTCCACACTGAACTCAAGGCAGCATCTGTTTCCAAAAATATTGGGAATGCTGTAACAATGTCATTACAAACTTCTAAGGTGGTCAGGGGAAAAGATCTGTGTGTGCCATGCCAAGACAAGTATATACAAATAGAGATGCAAGAAATTAGACAGATGCTGAAAATTGGGCGTATTATTGAAGAAGTAGTGGCAACATTACGTTGACAAAGTACCTGAAGTGAAAGGAAATGGGTAGAGCGTTTTGGCAGCCCATTCTCTTCCATCTTCTTGTAGAAGTCTTGAGTAGAAGCCATCATTTCCTCTTCGTTCGGAAGCGTCAACTTACCACATAAAATATGCGCAATCCACTTGGATTGTAACTCCATTGTGTCGAAGAGTAGACCCTGATTGCAAAATCAAAACATTCTTTTGCTGTAATTTACAAAAAAGCTACAGAGCGCTAACGCCATTAAGTCATGAGCTTGCTGCTATTGATCATCACTGATGATGCATCACCATAAGCGTGTCGCCTTACTTTGAGGCAACCGATACGTAAAGGGTGATAACGCCCGTTAATAGTGTTTCACTAATATAAAACTAAGACACTCATCTTGCCCAAATTACTTACATTGAAGTTTTCTTTGTAACTGTGGGGAGAGTTGAATTTTAACCAACCTTGATAGGTATACCAATGAAAGACAGCCATGGAGCTAAGCTTGGAGGAAAGACATGCTGATACAATGGCCCCACACGATTCTCTTCAACGGTAACGATTCCATTTGTTTCGAGAAATGGATAATGGTATTTGAACCTGTGAACATGCCACCAACTAAAAATTCTCAAATATTGTCTTCTCCAAATCTTATCAATTAATGACTTCCTATCATCTTATAATCAAATCTTCACATTTATAGTCTGTTTGGTAATGAACGGTCCTAACTATTATTTCAATTATGAATAGTGTAAAGCTCTCATACGTTACAGTAAGAAGAAAAAAGTTGCTATAATATAAAGCTCTCGCATGCTACAGTAAAAACAGTTCTAACCACCGTGCCAAACACCTTATCAGTATCAAGGAAAGGTAAGAAAAGCAGAAAGTTATAAAAGGTCACAAATACATGACAAATATATATATATATATATATATATATATATATATTTGGAGTTTTACCCGGTGCAGTAGAGAATGGTATCAGCACAAACTGAAAATCCATCTTGAAAAGCAACTCTACCATCTTCATAAACTTGTTCTATCTGTAAATAAAAAGCAAAAAAACAAAGTTACTATCTTTGTATAGTTGGCAAATATTTGTGAAAGAAGTGACTAAGGCATTTCAACTAGGAAGGCTATTCATACCTCAAGTTCAATCCAAAATAATGTATCATTAAATTGAAGCGCTCGTTTGATTTATAGGTATGAATAATATGTTTTATTTTTTGTGAGAAAAAATATTGTAGCAAAGTGTTAGTAGAACAAACGACGCAAAAGTTTGATCACAAGATTTAGAAACATATACATATATGTACCATCATATGCTGCCATATATTGTTGTGGGTTTCCACCTTTCCTAGTTTCACGTCCGGTTTCCTTATGGCTATATGAACTTCTTTGGCTTCACTTGCAATATCTCTTGAGATGTCAAAAGCACTAGCTCCATGTCCTATTAAAACCACGACCTAGTAAATAGGAAAAAAAAAAAAGGAACAGTATTTTAAGAATTGAGATTAAATAAAACCATGATTATTAATTGGTAGGGAAAAAATGACAAGCAACCCAAACTTAAGCAAAAACCAGAGAGGCAAGATAATGCAATGAGAATCTTTTAATCTATACAAGCTCCTAATTTATGGTAAAAATTTGAGGCAATGAATGTAATTTAAATTCAACTTACCTGGCCATGGAATTGTTCAGGGACGCGATAATTGTGACTATGAATTTGGTAGCCTGGCCACCTTTCTATGCCTGAGTGAAAATATGTACGCAAAAATAAATATAAAATTATCAGTGGCAGGAGCCACAACTTAAAAAAAAATAGAGATAGTATTTTAATATTTTAGAAAATGTAGATATAATTATATTTTTCAATTATTAAGTACCCATAATTATGATTTTTGTCAATTAGGGACACACTAATATGTCTTATATATTATTATAAAAAACAATATATCTTAATTATAAGGCAAAATTATAACATTCCTTACAAAATAAGGTTTAACCAAAATTTTATCAAAACATTATGAGTAAAGATACTTGTGAATGGGTATAATGGTAATTTGATGCGGATAAAAATAAAAATAATTATAATAATTAGATTGATCAATATGTATTATATAATATTAGCTCTTATGATAATGAATCCCCCATGTTCTAGGGTGTAACATTTCTTCTAATAATTATTTTTTATGAAGGGCTTGTAATAATTATTGATTAAAGATTTAAAAAAATAATTATTGATTACAACATGAAAGCTCTACCACAAATAAAAAGAGAACATTTCTAGGTAGTTCATACACGTGTCATACAACATCCCAAGTGAAAGTCAAAGTCATAAATCTTTGAGAGACAGTCAACCATGTCAGTTACCTTTAACGGCGGCGACCTCCGGCTCCACGAAGTTCCCGCTACACACGACCACAGCCTCGAAAATCTCTCTTTTCAACGAGTCACTCCCCCGAGTCCTCGACTCGACCACCCACTCATCCGTTCTCGTTCCGACTCGAGCGACTCGCACGACCTCCGTTTCTAACCGAACTAACTCAACGAGCCCAAAATCCCGGGCGAACTGGTTCAAGAACTGGGAAACCTCCTCGTGACCAGGAAAACTTCTCGGATCCCCGGTTTGCCGCTTCGAAAACGGGTAGTCCGAGAAGCTCATGAGCTGTCTGGGAACATTTGTCCGCAGACTTCGGTAGAGGCTTCCATGGACGATTTCTCGGGCCGGGTCGAGACTCAGCGGGTCTGTCTCGACCCGTGGGTCGTAGGCCCAAGTTCCGCCGAGTTGGTCGCCTTTTTCGAAGATGACGACTCGGTGACCCTCTCGTTTAAGCTCGCGGGCCGCGCAGAGCCCGGATGTGCCTGCTCCGATCACCGCCACTTTTACGGCCCGGCCCATTTCGACTTCTCGCCCGAAGAACTAGCCGTCTGTATAGTGGATAGTGAATGATCTTAAGAAGGAAGTCTTGTAGTTAAAACTCTTTTTTTTGGTTGAAAATGGTGTGGCTAGAATTAGATTTATGTTGTTAAGTCTGGTTTCTGTTGTTAAGGTTTATATTAATAGCTTGTTTCCAAACGTATTAAAATTGGCTTTGTCATGATTTTTTTTTTTTGAAAAATTTAAATTTTAAATCAATTTTAGTTGAAACTTTTTGAAACTACCTTCGAAGTCTTAACAGTATGAGCACGTGGTTTTTGATTTTTTTTTTTTTACAGTATCTAGTTTTTAGTTTCTCACGTAGTTTTGGTAATCTTAGTTGTTGCATCTGAATTGACATGTCAAAAAAAACAAAAAAAAAAACAAAACAAAACAAAACAAAAGTCTTCTATTTATTTTTGAAATTGTGTCTTCACATTAAGAAGAAAGAAATATGTAGGTTGTATTTCAATTCTAAATAATCCGAAACTCAATCTCAATTCCGTGCAACAATTACCCACTTTCTCAGTGCTGATCATGACTATTTTTTTAATTATAAGTAATATAAAACTCTCATATGTTATAAAAACAATAAAAACATTATTATAATATAAAATTTTTATATACTATAATAAAAATCAATCCTCGTTAACTTATCAAATACCTTATAAAAGTGTGGTATGTTAAAAGAAATGATAAATTAAATAATAATGTCAACCTTGATGATAACAGTATTGCAGCAAAAGTACAGCTGTTGATGATGATTATTGAGTTATTTGCTTGTGCAAGGGAACAAAAATTGAAGCAAAAGTTTAAAGAGAAACAGACAAAAGAAAAAGCGTGTGGTTCGGAACAGATGACAGCGAAAGAATCAAACTGGTACAGAAATACAGGTGGCATCAATTATTATCGATAAAAGTTCAGTCACAATAATTCTTTTTTTTTTTTTTGAAAATAGGTCATTGTGCACGTATGTGCGTAAAAACGACAGAACAAGGAAAAACGACTGAGGAAATAAATGGCAATTAAATAGATAACGATAATCAAAAGAAAACGACAGTATACAAAAGGAAGTTGAAAGTTGAATGAACATTCAGGCATTAATGGAAAAACGATAAAACAAAGAAAAAAGACGGAAGAAATGAACAGGAATAATGAGTAAACCATGATTAAAAGACAGCGGCAATGTACAAAAAGGAAGTTCAAATTGCAATAAAACTTACAGAAACATTTTAACGTTTCTAAAACACAAAAGAGGGAAAAATAAATAAATAGAGCAAATGCCAATATAAACGACAAAAGAATATTAAAAACGACAGTAAATGAGGGAAACGACATCATTTTAAACAGTTATAAAGGAAACAAATACATAAAAACGACAAAGGAAGTTAAAAAAAGCACGACATAAAAGAAACAGAAACCATTTAAAGAGTAACAAGGATAAAGAAGGATAAAGGGAGAAAATAAAAACGATAACAGGGGCACAAAACGGATCAAAATAATAAAAACAGAACGGAACTAATTGTTAGAAATGAAGAAATATTAATATGAAATTAGGAATAAGAAAATGCAACAAAATTCAACCTGATTTGATGGACGTCTGTTTCGCAGGAGGAGCACGAGGATTTAAAAGACGTCACAGATGTCACGTCTCCCTTGAAACAGGACTCAAAACTCAAAAAGAAGATAGGAAGAATACTCGAATTGTTTTCGAGGAAAAGGAAAACTATGTATTATTTTCTGTGTGTAATTTGTGTGTATCTAGATGTGGAGAAAGTCTCTAGTGCTTACACAAGTTAAGGATGTCAAGCTTTTGTGCCTAACCGATATAGGACTTCCTTAGTACTTATACATATCAGGAGATGTCAAGCTTTAATGCCTAACCAATATGAGACTTCACATTTTGGCTTTTTCCAATAAAATCTAAATGTCAATAAGCACACTTTGAGCATTAATTTCTCATTCACCTAATTACCATTTTAAGCATATATATAGATGGTTTTGATCTCCTCATGATGGAGAACGCAAATCCGCTAAGAGCCATCACTTTTACAAAGTGGGTCCCACTCAAAATTATGCCTCAAAATGGTTAATAACCATTTTTTCCAACAATCTCCTTTATGAATGAAATTGATCGACGATAAGGGAAAACAAAAACACTACACGGTGATAGAGTTATGTTGGGGTATAATTTGGTTAGGCCCAAATTGCCTGCAAGCCTAGAGCGATGGCCCACTGTCGTGAGTAAAATCAAGCAATCAAAGCGAAGTGACTTTAGAATGACGTAGAGTGTTAACTGAATCGTTGTTTTGTTCGATTGGCTCGATCCTATGCAGGTGTCGAGGATAGGTTAGTCAATGAAGAAAAATCGATCTTTTCAATTGTTCGTTTGACCGAATCGATCGATATGAGTTTACGGTTATTAGCATGAACTGACAGTTATTGGCACGTTCGGCCATGAACTTAAACATGGGGGAAGCACAATTCTCACAACTTTTCATGGATTGATGTGTGTCCCACTACTATAGTTACCTCTAGCATATTATCCCATTCTGTCAGACGGTTGAGAGCCATGATTCATCCTCATTCTCTATATAAGGGGATAGTTATGTCATTGAAAAAGGATATAGAAAAAATCATACAGAAACTCTGCTGAAATCATTTCTCATCATTTTTCTTGTAATTTGTACTCAAAATTCATATTATAGTGAAGTACAGTGGACGTAGCTCTTTTGACAGAGTGAACCACCATAAATCCTGCATGTGACATTCTTAGTTTTATAGCATTATTTTATTTTGTCTATTGGACTTAATCTTGCACGCTTACTTAAGAGCTAATAGGTCCAATTAATGGTGATTTGAGGGCCCAAGTTCCTTAACAGAGTTCTAATTATCTAAATCAATATTTACATATTTGATTGTAGATCCACCATCTATAAGTCTATGGTTAATATCTACATAGGATAGGTAGGCATTAACCCCTTAAACCTTTCCTTGTGAAAGTATGTTTACTTTACTGGCTGACCAGTAGACACGATGTCCTTAAGCTGTTCTACCGTTTGTGTAAACGATAACATACATCATACAGATATTTTCCTAACACAGTTTTAATTCTCATTGTTACATTCATTTTGGCCCTGAACATCTCTCTGGTTCTATTAGAGTTTCTAAAAAATTGAGCCATAGAAATTCTCATTTGAAACGGTCCTACTTTTCTCTCACATAGGTGATTTCTTACTTTAAGAGTAACCCACATTACTCCACTCGAATTCCTATCATATTCGATGCATAAGAATCATTAAAAGCAGGCTACTTAACCTTTCCCTATAGGTATCACTGTTTTTCTTATAGGAATGGGTTGGGGTAACCCCACGGTGATCCTACTCGGTCTATTCAGTTTAGTTATCCCATTGAACCTAGATCTTGGGATCTTCGGTCAACAAGGTTTAGGTTTTCACTGTTTCGACCTATTTTTTCATGGGCTTAAGTCCCATTTCTCTCGATGTTTTCTCAACTTGATCTCTTTTCAGTCCTTTGGTTAACGGATCCGTAATATTCTTTTAGACCTTACATAGTCTATTGTCATGACTCTAGTTGAGATCAGTTGTCTAACGGTATTATGTTGATGATGTATATGTCTTGACTTACGGTTGTATGTCACATTTTGTGCCCTGTCAATAGCAGATTGATTATCACAATGTATGCATATTGTAGGCACAAGTTCAGGCCATTCAGAAATATCCTCCAAGAAATGCCTTAACCATTCAGCATCTTCATTACTTTTATCTGAGGCTATAAATTCAAATTCCATAGTGGATCTGGTTATTATCGTCTGCTTTGAGGACTTCCATGGAACTGTTGCGCCTCCCAAAGTGAATTCATATCCACTTGTAGCTTTAAAATCTTGTACATCAGATATCCAACTTACGTCAGAATTGTAATGACCCGAAAAATTTAAATGTTAATAGCTATGATTAATTGAGGGTTTTTCCCTCATGACTTAACTAAGTACCTAAGAAAGTACAAGTTTAGCATTTATTAACACGTAAATTTAAAGGTCTTAATAGCCGTAAGACCTTAGAGATAAATAATGTTGTGAATGCACAAATTTATGTGCTTTATTTATGAAACATGAACAATGTAATGTTATGATAGTACATTAAAATAATTAAAAATAATTATTTGATGTGCTAAACCAAGAGTTTATGATATATTAATTTCATACATGAGCCAAAAAGATGATGTTATTTGGCACAAGTAGAATTTCCAACTTACTAAGATTATGTGGAAATTCCTATGTGATATCAGTCAGTAAAAGAAATCCAGATCAATAATGATCATGA
>CAMOHE010043624.1:0-32017 GCA_946598075.1 Artocarpus hirsutus | reverse complement strand
CTTGAGCAAAAATAAAACAAAAGAAATTGCAAAGAAAATAAAATAAAATAAAAAGAAACACTCTGAGAATAAGAAAAAAAATCCAAACATGGTGTGAGTTTAAGCTTGAAGGGAATGCCAGCCATTTTGATTATCTGGAATTTCAACACTCAATACTACCATATTTCCACTTAAGACTTTAGTGTGTGTGTGTGAAAGCTAAAACCACTTAATCCATCAACCATAGGATTGATTTATACAGCTAGGAAGCTCATGTACTATCTCTAAAAGATGAATTTAAGAACTACCATAGGCCCAATTTAGTGTTGCTCTCCACTAATTAAAGCTAGTGTAACACTGGAGATGAAATAGGACTTAACAAGGCTTGAAGCATAAGGTTAGGGTAAAGGGTCAGTGAGAATAGAAATTTTTAAACTTGGAATACCCTAGGCACATCATAAAAACTATAAGCCTCACAAACCTTAATGGGAATCCCAAATATCCCTAACTCTACATTTCATCAATTAACACCCACTTATTCCGTAAGGACAGAATAAAATAAATCAATAAAAGAAACACGCAAAACTTGCGACTTTTTATAATTTATTATTTATTTTCTTTTTTTCCCTTTTTTTTTGAATATTCTCTTTTTTAAATTTTTTTTTTGTATTTATTAGATGAAATGAAATTCATAAATATGGAATGAAATTTGAACATAATGATGAAAGAAAAACTAGATTGTTGAAAAACAAGTATACAACGGATTTTAAAATTTTTTTAGTTGAGACCTATTCCAAGAATAAGTTAGACATACTATGTATGTAAATTACTCTAAGATCTTTGTACTTCTTATGGACCAGAAACTGCAATTCTGATTGAACAATATTATTTATAACTACTACATGAGAATTGCTGCTGGAAGAGCCTTAACCGAATGGTCTTCTTTGTTATTCTTTTTTCCATGGTAGGAATGCGAGTAAGCACATGTCGTTCAGCCTTCCTTCAAGTAACTTCTCTTTCCAACCACAAAAGAAAACCAAGAATTAAGGTTTGGGATGTTGAACAATAGCCCTATGAGTGTTTTAGACTCTTCCTAGCAAAATACTCTTCTCTAAATTTCTCAAGTAATCTAAAAAATAATATAAAAATGTTTCCTTTATATAGAGTTTGATAGGGACTAATTCTTATCAAATTAGGATTTAAATTCAAGTTTGGATCAAAATCCCAAAGTGAAAATGCGTGAGCCTCGAATTAATGACATGGCAAGGGTGGTCGACTGCCCTTGTATATGGCGGTCGACCACCTGTTCACACCTAACCCATCACATGTGTTTTTCCCACTTCTAAGATATTCGATCCAGCCATTTGAACCGATTGGATAAATCCTATTTTATTTGACCTAGATATCTATTATAGAGCCTTAGTTTTAATTCAAAAAACCCAATAAAAAAGTTATCTAATTAAAACAATCATATACAGATAATCCTAAACAAATAAAATATATTCAAATAATTCAACGTTTATTTTGAATTAATTCACAAAATTAATTCAACCAATAAACTAATATGAATTATTAAATACAATTAATCGAATTTTAGTCAATCTAAGAATTAACATAAGTTACTAATATGTAAGAAAGACACGTTCTATCGTTACAGAAAAATATGTGAGTTAGCCAAGGGAATTCGAAGGACATATATAGATCAAGCTTCTATAATTATTTTATAAAATAACATTTTCTCGATGCATACATTTTAAAATTATCAACTCTAAAACTATTCCACTAAAAGTTTAAAGATGCACTCTTGAACTACATACAAATTACGAAACTCTAATAAGTTTATCGTCCATAACATAACATAATATGTAACATCCCCATAGTATATTCATAATCAGTTTAAGGGTAAATTTTCGTTTTACCTTTCCGATTATATTCATCTTATGTATAGTTGTCTCACTATTGGAAAACTTGTGATTTACAACCAATGTAAGTAAAATAGCATTCGGTTTTACATATGTATTAAAATGGTTAAGCCTCCAATTTCTAATCATAGGATAATACATATAAGAAAATATCATTAACTCTATAAAAGAGCTATGGATTTCATATTTATGAATAACAAGTCTACATCATTCAAGAGTCATGTCTCCAATGTACCCGCATGTGTAGATTTGTTTAATTCAAGGTATCACCTTTTGGTATATCAAAAAGAAAAAAAAAACAAGTCAAGAATACGGGCTCACTAATTCATTTTAGGATTAAGATATATCACATATAATTGTCTAAGGTGAATTGATTTATTCAAATGGAATTACTAATTAAATCAATTCATTTTTAGTCTCGATCTAATATATCATCATCAATGACAAAATACTAGTGTCTCTACTTACGGAGTCCCACTTCAATGACCAAGATAAGCCTTCTCCTGTTTGAGATATAGAATACATAACAATCTTAATATGAATAAAGAGTCCAACTTTATTCCCTCGATTGCAAGCCTTTCATATTTAAATGATCTCCTTAATATTCATGTTTTTCATATGTACGATTTTAAAGGTTTAGATTGACAATATTAGAATTTTTTTTGCTTATCATACATTCAACATGAATGAATATAAATAGGACAATATTTCATATATAATTAAAATAATAAACTCTTTATTGATTAAATGTATCAAAAACTATTACATTATTTAATTCTTAGAACACCTTGTCTAACAATATCCCACTTGCTCTAAGTGAGTAAGTGTGACATGCTATACATTCCCATAGCTTCAATAAGCTATGTTGTCCTCGAATGCGATCTTATATATTGCCACATTCTTACTCTCTAAGAAGTCCCTTGTCACATGATACTCCCATTCTACGGCCTTACTGATTTTGTGATATTTTGATTCCTTAGTATTAGCTATCACTTTGTTGTTGTCACAGTACAACATAATCGGCTTATTCATACTAGGAATTACCTTAAAATCCCCATAGAATTTGCAGAGCCATACTACTTCTTTTGAAGCATCACTGAAAGCCATATACTTGGCCACCATCGTTGAATCAAAAGTGCAATCTTGCTTAACATTTCTCCAAATATAGCACATCCTCCAAGAGTAAACATAGACCTTGAAGTTGATTTCCTTGAATCCAAATAGGATTGAAAATCCAAATTAGTATATTCAAGAGATGTTAAATCCTCACTAGAATACATCAACATATAACTTCTAGTCTTTTTCAGGTACTTAAAAATATGCTTGATTGCAACTCAATAGTTCGGCCCTAGATTTGACTGAAAACGACCAATTATCCCAATTGCATAGCATATATCAGGTTGTGTGCAAAGTATAGTATACATAAGACTACCTATTGCCAAAGCATAAGGCACATTCTTCATGTATTCTCTTTCCTCATCAGTATTTAGATCCTCTCTTAGAAAGAGTTAACCCAAACCTAGATGGTTGCCTACCTTTCTTAGAATTTTGCGTTGTAAACTTCTCGAGAATTGTATCTATATATGAAGCTTGGGATAAGGCTATCATTTTGTTCTTTCTGGTCTTGAAAGATTTGGATACCCAAAACATAATTAGCCTCACATAAGTCTTTCATGTCAAATTGCTTGATCAAACAAACTTTGACCGATAACAATGTAGCAATGTCATTGCTGATAAGCAAAATGTCATCAATATAGAGCAATAGAAACACCACCTTCTCATCCTTAATGTGTTTGCAAACACATGCTTCGTCCACATTTTATTAGTATCTATAAGTCTTGATTACTTGACTAAATCTTATGTTCCAATAGTAGGAAGCTTACTTAAGTTTATAAATAGACTTTAGCAATTTACAGCTTTATTCTCTTGATCTTTAGCTTTGAATCCATCTAGCTGCACCTTATAAATGGTTTCATTAAAATGGCCATTCAAGAAAGCCGTCTTGGTATACATTTGTCAAATCTTGTAATCAAGAGTGGCTACAATGAGCAAGAGAATGCAGATGGACTTAAGCATGGTTATAGGCAAAAAGGTTTCCTTGTAATCGATCCTTCCTTCTGTGTGTATTGCTTTGCCATTAATCTAGACATAGGTTTTGAATTTCCCATCTGTACCACTCTTTCGCTTATAGACCCACTATATACGTTATGGGTTTTACCCCTTCAGGAAGGTCTGTAAGTTCCTAGAATTGATTAGTTTTAATAAACTTTATTTCAACATTCATAGCTTATGTCTAAAGCTTTGAATCAATATCCCTTATAGCCTCTTTATAAGTAAAAGGATCCCTGTCTATTCAATTGATTTAGCCAAGCTTCACCATCGAACATATACCTTTCATGTTGATGCTTGATCTTCTCATTGCACCAAAGCTCCCTAAGTTGTTGTTTTGCCAATTTTTCCACATTGATTGGATTGGTTTTGACTGGAACCATTGAAGCGATTGTATCACTTGAGTACCAGTCGACTACGAGGCTTAAAGTCGTTCATATAGCTTTCTTCTATGAATATTGCATGCGTTGAAACCACGACTTTAGTTTCTTTTGAGTTATAAAAATAACCACCTTTTGTCTCTCTTGGATATCCTATAAACACGTACATCTCTGAACGTGCTTCTAACTTATTTGCTTTCTTATCCAGGACATGAGTAGGACATCCCTGTATGATGTCTTCTTGCATGTCCATAACTCATGAGGAGTTTTAAGAATCAATTTTGCAAGCACATTGTTTAAAAGATAATATGCAGTTTGTAGTACATATCCCTAAAAAGATGGTGAAAATATCGAATAACTCATCATGCACCATGCTATGTCTAATAAGGTCATATTCCTTCTCTCAACCACGTCATTCTACTATGGAGTGCAAAGCGCAATCAAATGGAATAAAATCCTATTCTCCACTGAGTGTCCTAGGAACTCGTCAGAAAGGTACTCTTAACCTCGATCGGATTGAAGTGCTTTCATGGGTTTATCTAATTGCTTCTCTGATTTAGCTTAAAACTCATTGAACTTCCAAAAGTTTTTCTCTTATGATGCATTAGATAGACACCCGTATTTTGAGTAGTCATCAATAAAAGTGACGAAGTTCTCATACCCTCCTCGTACCTTGATATTCATGAGACCACAAACATTACTATGTATAAGTTCTAGAACCCCTTCGGCTCAATTTCCTTTAGACCCAAATGGTCTTTTTGTCATTTTTCTCTCCAAACAAATCTCACATTATGGTATAGATTCCACCTCTAAATAGCTTAAAGGTCCATCCCTTACAAACTTTTGAATTCTATTTAGGCTAATATGACCTAATGGCAAGTGCCAGAGTTAAGTCTTATTAGAGTGAGAAGTTTTAAGTCTTTTAAAGTCATCATTAATCTAAGTGTTCAGCAATGAGTCCATCTTAACTTTGATAAAATATAGATTATTTTGCATTATCCATTACATATAAAAGATTTGTCTTTACGAACCATAATTTTATCATCGAAAGAAATGAAATAAGAATCCTTAAGTAAACAAGCAAAAAAAATTAAATTGCTTCTAAATTTAGGAATATAAAAACAATCTTGTAAAACTAAATGCCTACATCCATTAAAATAAAGATGGACGTCTCCCACTACTTTAGTTAACACTAAGGTTTCATCGCCTATCTGTAACATGAAGTGCTAATTTAGCAAACTTCTTGTTTCCTTGAACCCCTCATCTAGCTAGGAAGTCCTTGTAATTCTTCTTCATGTGTCTGACCTTCCCATAGAAAAAGCATTTAAGTTTCTTTGAGTTCTTCTTTTTCTTCTTCTTGTTCTTGCCCTTCGTTGGTGGAATAGAAGATTTCCCATTCTTGGCTTTTTGCTTCTTTCCATTCCCAAACTTCGAGTGGGAAACAAGTGCAACCGCCATATTCACCTCATCACTAGCAGGTGCTTCCTTGATCATGTTTTCAAACTCCTACATTTGTTTCATCAACTTGGTTAAGGTAACATCCTATCTATTGCTTAGATTGTACGAAGCTCTAAAAGGATGAACTCCTTAAAAAGAGTCTAAAAAATGATAGTCATTTGTGACTCAGCATTAATGTTAGGTCCATGGGTTTGAGTCCCAGCGAGGTAACCCATGACCAACATCATGTGATCCTTCACAGACGTGGTTAAGAATTTTTTGAAGAGCCCTTTGCCACTTCGTTAAGGCTTGGCCTCTAAACATGTCCTAAAGATTATCCACAATCTGCCTAGTAATTTCAAATCTTCATTTGGAACCTGTAACATGTTATTCATGTTAGCCATAATGTAGCAGCAAGCTTGATCATAGTACCTTTTCAGCGATCATATGCTTAACTTTGTTTGTTAGTGGATTTGCCAGTAGGTGTAGGAGAACATGGTGTGGTTAGCACAAATTTGAGTTTCTAAAAGGATAAGACAATATTAAGATTCTATTTCCAATAATTATCATTCTTGTCAGTTGGTATCACCCAAAATGTTTTTCTTAAACAACGAACGTTTGTAGTATGAAAAGGTTGTCGTATTCACAAAGAGATAAAAATTTGTAAATCGAGAAATTGATAAAATAAACATTCAAAAAGGCAAGCGATTTTTTAAAATAAAGTTTAAAGTAAAAGAAATATTTTTGTGATTTTTTTAATTCAAAATCTAAAACATAAAATTAAAACGGTGAAGTTTTGAGAATCCCTTGTATGTTTCGCAACTAGTATGGAATTTTAATTATAATTAAATTATCTAAAGCATTTAATTTATTATATCCTCTCTCATTAATTGCAAGCATTTTTACTAATTTTATAAGTCGACCAAAAGCGACAATATAGCAAGCCATAATGTAGTAAGGGTCTTCCTATAAAAAGTAGCAAAATAATCATCCGTCACAAATGATTAGGTGCACTAATTATAAAAATTATAACCATTGTCACTACAATTATAATTAACATAATTTTAAGATAGAAAAAATTATAACAAATCAAAATTAATATATTTTAATAGGATAAATTATTGCGCTAATTCCGACAGCACCTTGTTTTACTAAATGGTTTAAGAATACACTATGCCATCATCTGTCGACAATAAATCAAGAATTACTAAGCATTTATTGTGCCAGTCCATGTCTATAATGCAACATAAACTCAACTTAATAAAGCATGACTTCAGTATTATTAATATTAATTATGCAACACAATGTAATTACATAAAGAAAGCATGATTGAATTTATGCAAGAATAAGGCAGCATAACAACATTAATAATAATTATAAAAGACTTGAAAAATATAATTTATTCCATAAAAATATAAGCATTACAAATCAAATATGGAGTTAAAATCCATACCAAAGTACTATGCATACAAGATCATTTCTCTGTCTTACCAAACGCTTTACACTAATTTAGATATTATTTTATTATTTTTACTGAGGCTAGAGGAGTACTCTAATAATATCTCCATCCTAAGGGGATATTATTGAGTCTGACTCAGCGGTAAGGGAGAAGGGCCAAATGGCTCGAGGGATGTGTGAATGAAGGGGAAGAACCCCCTATTTATAGTAGTAAAAACTACTATTGATAAAATATTTTATTATTTTTAATTAATATTTAGTTATTTTTATTATTTTTCTAATTTAGCTGCCTTCCCTTGTATATACTTCACAAGAATCACGTGAAGATGGTTTTACATCTTTAAAATTTTACTCTGCAATTTGGTGTGACGCGGATCATGGCAGCACATAGACAAGACGATATAGAGCGTTGAAGCTGTAATCCAACGATCTAGGGACACGCACAATAATGGGCCTAGGTGGGGTCAAGCGGGGCCATTAGGACCAAGTATAGATACCGTTAGATCATTCTAAGCAAGCTGATCATGCGGTTGAGAAAACAGATGCGGTGGAGACGAGCGCAGCAGATTGGACAAGGCTGACAGCACATGGGGCTTGCTGACATGCATCAGCGCTAATGCATGTTACCGAGACGACACCTGGCACTAGGTTGGGGGGACGAGATTGATTTGGAAGCACATTTTGACAGACGAAATTGTACCACGCGTCCCTTCTTTTTTTATTTTTGAATTTCTTTCGGTATCTTGTGCATTTGAGGTCTGTTTTTGCACCGTTTTGCTCCGTTTTTCTTTAGATTTTAAGTCTAAAATAAAATAAACAAACGAAAATTAATTATTTTACAAACATGATTTTCACAATAATTAAAAATATTTATTTTACAATAAAACATACAAAAATTACTAAAAATACATAAAAACTTCTAAAATTAACAAATCTTAACACATATGATATTTACGAATCAAGATAATTTTTAGAAATTACTAGAAAAATAATAAAACATATTTGTAGACTCAAAACTTATTTATGAACACTTTAAGACTCAAAATAAGATCACACAATATTATTTTTACAGTTTTGACTATTCACAAACTAAACACATATTAACATACCGAAACAACTCTAAAAATGATAAAAAATATTATTAAATATAAAAACACATTAAGAATACATTTTTAAACATATTTACACACTAAGACACAAAAATACTATTAATTAGAGGATTTAATGAGACATAAAAGCATAAGAAATGATTTAAGCCTTGTAAAATATACACTTTTACAATCTCATCATCGGTAAATGTGTTTTAATCAACTGTCAAAAAAATGCCTTTTTAGACATTATAATCCATAATAAAGATTCATATATCCTACATAAGCAAACACACAATAACAATTTAGTGAGATAAAACAAATATATAAGCCAACATATACTGTGTTTATGTGTCAAAACCTTGAAAAAACACAACCTTACAATGACAATTTCTAACTCAGTATTCAACAAGCCGCCTAGGGGAAACTTGCCAAATTCAATTAGAAACACAGATTCCATCCGATTAGTATATACTATCTAAGACTCATCCTAGTCTAGGATATACTAATAATTGTCTTCTTTGACCATTAATTTTATTAATAGAGCTCCTAGAGGAGATTAATAATATAATTAATCTTGAGTGTATAATTATCATTTCAACTACTTGATTCATGGTTTATAATCGCCACCTAGAGGTAATTAATGATAAAACATGCTTAAGTAAATTATCCTTTCAAAGATCTAACCTGGTGTTGTGGTACAATTTAGTCAGGCCCAAATTCCCTACAGGCTCAAAATGATGGCCCACCATTACAAGTAGAACTAGTCGAGTGGAGCGAAGTGACCCAGATTTGTCTTCGAACTGTAAATCGAGCCAAGGCTTTGTCTTGTTCAATCGGTTCGATCCTACATGATCTTCATATGTACAGACTCGTCAGCTGAAGGTAATCCAAATATGTTTCCAAGTGTTTGATCGATAGGATCGATCGGTGTGAACTGATGGTTATCAGCATGAATTGACAGTTATTGGCACATCTGACCATGAACTGAAACATGGGAGAAGCACGATTCACGCAGCCTATCATAGATTGACATGTGTCCTACTACTACAGTTACTTCCAGTGCATTACTCCACTTTGCCAGATGGTTGGAGACCACGACTCATCCCTATTGCCTATATAAGGAGATAGCTTCCTCATTGTAGGAGGACGAAGAACTGAACATATAGAAATTCTGCCAAATTCACTTCTCATTTTTATTTATGCTCACTTGTAATCTATACTCCAAGTTCATATTATTGTGAAGAACAGTGGATGTAGCTTTTGTAACAGAGTGAACCACTATAAATCTTGTGTGTGGTATTTTCATTTTTACAGCATTATTTTGTTTTGTTCGGTTCCAATCCGGTGTTCTTTGCAATTCAATCTAATGCATTTGCTTTGAGGTTAACAGATTCAATAACGGTGATTTGAGGGCCCAAATATGCTAAATAAAGAACGTAACATTTGTATTAACGTTATTTATATTTGATTATAGATCCACCATCTACAGTTTGGCGCCCATTGTAGGGCCCTTAGATCATTAACTCTAGGATCTCTAGTTCAACTACAAATGGCTGACAACGCTAGCAACCAGCATGCCCCAGAAACCACAATTGAAGAGGCTGAAACAACTCCTTAGGCTAACCCACAGATGGCAACCTTTAAAGCAGAAGTGGAAGCCCTAAAGAAAATGCTCCAGGAGCAGATAACCCGTTCCCAAGAACGTGATAGAAGGTTGGAGCATCTTAGCAGTGAGAATTTGGCCCTAAGGAGCCAAATTAGCTACTAGATTTCATAGATGGCCTTATTATCATATTATCACCTGTATTATGGCTATTCAACATATTCGATATCAATGACAGCACAGTGGTAGTTTCAAACGCCACAGCAAGGTAGACAGCAATCCTCCTATAGCCTGATTGGGAGGATGTAGCTGTTATACACCCCTTCAACACCAGCACTGGTAACAACTCTAGCAACAACTACCATAACAGCTTCAATAGCCACAGCAGCGCTCGCTATGACAACGGCTGCAACGACAGCAAACATTCATGCAAAATCGAACCAACAAGATGATGCAGCAGACAAAGTTGAAAGGATAGTCAAACCAACCGTTTGATTCAAAGAAGTTCCAGCGCAGACTCTATAACTCCAGAGTCGATTCAGCAAATGATGAAACAAATGCTTGAATAAAACACTAAGCTCATGGAAAAAAAGATCGACCATAAGGTTTTGAAAGCAACGAGCAAGACCCCAACATTGGATGACATCTCGAAGAACATTTAGGAAACCCCGTTCACAATGAGAATCACTTCGGTTGTCACACCAAAGTATGGTAACCTAGTGTTCGCTCGCTTTGAGGGTACGCCCAACCCAAAGGATCACTTGTTGCAATATAAAAACATGGTCAGTGCGACGAGTATATCAGACTCAATTTTAGATGAGATGATATGTAAGTTGTTTGCATAATCTCTTAAAGGACCAGCGCTTCGATGGTTCAGCAACCTACTTACTGGATTGATTGGCAGCTTTGAGGACCTTATGGCCTTGTTTTTCAAGGCTTACTCAGTGCACATGAAGACCGGCAAGACGATCAAAGATTTGTGGTTAGTCATATAGAATCTAGGCGAATCTCTACTATATTAAGAGATTCAGTAAGACGCTTTTCGAGATTTTGGATTTGGAAGATAGAACAGCTCAAGAGGCACTAAAGAAAGGACTCCTGTACGAGTCCTCCTTCAAGAGCAGTATATGCTCTGACTACCCTTAGACTACACAGGAAGCCCTAAACAGAGCAAAAAGGGTGGATTGATATGGAAGAAGAGAATGAGAGATGTGAGCTAGAACTCACTAGAAGTTGAGATTAGATTAGATGCGGCGAGAGACAACGTAACCCCAGATGAGCCAAACAGGATGAACAAGGATGCCTCCGAAGAGGGAATGGAGAAGGAAGGAAGAGAAACGGTAGCTAAATAATAGAACACTATATCCACCAAAGTATGCCTTGAGCATATCCCCAATGGAACTTGTCGCATAGCTCGAGGGAAAAGATTACATCAGATGGCCGAGCAAGATGATGCTAAGTCGTTCATGTGACTAGTCAAAGTACTGTGAGTTCCATCAAGATACACCGCATTTAACAGTTGATTGCAAGGCATTGCGGTCAGAAATTTTAGAACTGCTTAAAAAGGGACATTTAAAGGAGTATTTGTCCGAAATAGGAAGGAAAGTGTACGGGCTCAATAGAGAAAGGGGACGACAGAAGGATTGTTGAGCCCAAGACAAGACACCATCACCACCACTAGTCAAGAAGGTCATACGAGCCATTTGTGGAGGCTTTGTTCTTAGTGGCGATTGTACAAACCAGATGAAGGCTCACCAGTGACGAGCGAGCCAAGCTACTATCAGCTCGATAATAGATGAATATGGTGAGCACATTGTTTCATTTCAAAGTGATGAGGCATTTGGGCTCAACACTCCATGTGACGATGCTTTGGTTGTTAAGCTCAATGTCGTGAATTATGAAATTGGCAGAATATTGGTTGACAATGGCAGTTCGGCCAACATCTTATTCCTCTCTATGCTTAAGGAGATAGAAATTGATGAAGAAAAGGTCAAGAAATCTAGTACATCATTTGTAGGTTTCAATGGCGAAGTGACATCAGCCATTGGGAGAATCAAACTCTCGATTTATGCAGCAGGTGAAAACAAGATGACAAGTTTTCTTGTTATAGATTGCCCTTCAGGGTATAACATCATTCTTGGGTAGCCTTGGATATATGCCATGAGGGCTGTCCCGTCAACATACAACTAGATGATTAGGATCCCGACAAAGCAAGGGATCACAGAGATTCAAGGAAGCCAAGAGGCAGCGCGGAGCTGTTATGCCACGGCTATGAAGTAAAAGAAGGCTTTATAGCAATTACAGACAAGTCAATAGAACGGATCGAGTAATCAAGACAGTGTCGAATTGGTATTAGAGTCGCTTGATGAAGTTCAAATCGATTCAAAAGAAGAAAGACGTACTGTGAAGATCAGGTCACAACTTGATGCTAGGGTAAAATCCCAAATAATTGATTTTCTTAAAGCTGGCAATGATTGTTTTGCATGGTCTCATGTAGATATGCCAGGAATCGATTCGAGCATAACTCACATTAGCTCAACATCGATCTAGACCACAAACCTGTGCGGCAGAAGAGAAAAAAACTTAGAATCGAGCAAAATAACATTGTGAAAGACAAAGTGTGAAGACTACTAGAAGCTAGCTTTATTCGTCCCATACAGTAACTGGATTGGCTTGCCAACTTGGCGATCGTGAAGAAGAAAATAGGAAGCAGTGGATGTGCATGGATTTCACTGATTTCAGCAAAGCTTGTCCTAAGGATAGTTATTTGTTGCCACATATTGATCGCCATGTTGACGCTACGGCTGGCCATGAGATTTTGAGCTTTCTCGACGCTTTTTTCAAAGACAACTAGATTCTCCTACACCTAGAGGACCAAGAGAAGACTACATTTATCATTGAGAAGGGGATTTTCCATTTCAAAGTTATGCCCTTCAGATTGAAGAATGCAGGAGCTACTTATCATAGGCTAGTCAACATGATGTTCAAAAGAACATAGAAGTTTACATTGATGACATGTTAGTCAAGTCGTTGCAGGCCCACCTCCATGTTCAACATCTACAAGAATGCTTCGACGTTCTCTAAAAATATAATAGGAAGTTGAATCTAGAGAAGTGCACCTTTGGGGTAGCGAGCAGTATGTTCCTAGGTTACCTCGTGACAAAGCGTGGAATTGAAGTGAACTCAGACCAAATTAAAGCCTTCAAATTGATGCCATCGTCGGGAACCAAGCACGTGATTCAGAAACTAACTGGTCGAGTCACTGCACTCAGTCAATTCATAGCTCGGTCCATAGATAGATGCCTTTTATTTTTCTAGTTGCTCAAGAACAATACGAAGTTTGAATGCAATGAATGATGCAAAGAAGTGTTTTAGGAATTAAAGAGATACTTGGCCACTCTGTCAATCATCTCGAAGCCCAAAAATGGAGAGCCACTCTATCTGTACTTGGCGGTTTTAGAAACTACAATGAGTTCAGCCCTAGTCCAAGAGGAAGATGCAGTCGAAAAACCAGTTTTCTTTATAAGGCTTACTATGTTGAACGCCGAAACAAGGTATTCTGTTGTTAAAAAGCTCACCCTTACACTCGTCATGTCAACTCAAAAGCTCCGTCTGTACTTTCAAAGTCATACTATTGTGGTGTTGTTGTCTTACCTGATGAGAGCTATCTTGCACAAATTGGACGTCTTCAAAAGACTGATGAAATGGGCCATTGAGTTAACAGAGTTTTACATCGAATACAAACCTTGGACGGCACTAAGGTGCTCGCAGATTTTGTCATCAAATTGACATACAGGCCAGACAAGCAAGGATCGAAGTGATGGACTGTGCAAGTCAATGGATCCAGCAATGAAATGGGATCAGGAGTAGAAGTGCTATGGAAGTCACCAACTAGTGAGGAAATCAAGTTGAGTTTTTGACTGGGATTTGAAGCCACTAACAATGAAGCTGAATATAAGGCTTTGGTTACTGGTATAAGGCTTGCTGCTGCACTAGGGGCTTCTAGACTGATTGTGGAAAGCAAATCCACCTTGATAGTTAACCAAATAAACGTAGACTATGAAGCGAAGGATGAGAGGATGCTTTCATACCTGAACTGGTTAGCAAGCTGAAGGCACAGTTTGATAATTTCGAAGTGAAGCACATCCCGTAAAAATTGAACTCTAGAGCCGATGCACTTGCTAATTTGGGATCTTTAGTCGAAGTCAGTGAGAGAAGAATAATTCCCTTAGAACAGATTGACAATATGAGCATTAAGTTGGCCGAGGAGACAAACAATGTAGACCCGGGGGATGATTGGAGGACTACCTTTGAGATGTATATACATGACGTATGGTTACCTAAAGCCAACCAAGTAGCGAGAAAGATTAAAGTTCAAGCTACATGATATTGCTTAATCAATGAGAAGCTCTACAGGCATTCCTTCACAGGTCCCTATCTTCGTTGTTTAGGAGAAGACGAGGTCAAGAGGGTTATTTGGGAGGTACATGAAGGTTCGCGTGCAACCACTCAGGGGGATGATCATTGTGTAATAAAGTTAAGAGGCAATGATTCTATTGGCCAACTATGTAGAGAGATTGCGAGAACTTTGCTAAGAAATGTAATAGTTGCTAGAGACATGCCCTTAGCATTCATCAACCTGCTGAGGAACTTTCTTCGGTCAGTTCACCGTGTCCATTCATGAAGTACTCGATGGATATGGTCGGACCATTTCCTCCTACGCTTGGGCAAGTCAACTACCTCTTTGTCCTTGTGGGTTATTTCTCTAAGTGGGGCTGAAGTCGAGGCATGTGAAGATGTTAAAGAGCGAGATGTTGAAAGATTCATTTGGAGGAATATTATCTGTTGGTTTGGCGTTCCAAAGGAGATAGTCATCGATAATGGCTCCCAATTTATTTCCTCGTCCTTCAAGAAGTTCTACCACGATTAGGACATTTTTTTAAGCTTCTTCACATGAGGAACCCGCAAGGAAACGGGCAGGTAGAAGCAATGAACAAGACGATCATGAAGAACCTGAAGAAGAAACTAGAGGCTAGGAATTGCCGTTGGCTTGAGGAGCTCCCTATGGTGCTTTAGGTGTATTGAACGACTCCAAAGAGGGCAATTAGCGAGTCACCTTATTCTCTCATGTATGGAACAAAAGCTATAATCCCTATGGAAGTAGCCACTCGCGACCTTTGGGTCGATTATTCACTCTGAACGAAGTAAAGAATCACGAGATGATGGGGAATGCATTGGATTTGATAGAGGAGATTAGGGATAATGCTTTCTATCACCTTGGATGTTACTAGCAAGCAACCACCAGGTATTATAACCAGAAGGTCAAAGTCAGGAAGTTCCAAAAAGGCGAATTAGTACTCAAAAAAGTTTTTCAGAATATGAAGGAAGCTTATGTTGGGAAATTGGTGGCTAACTAGGAAGGTCCTTATTAAATTTTGTCTGTCGTTCGAGACAGGATCTACAAGTTGGAAAAGCTTGATGGATTGACCATTACCAAAAGGTTGAACGCACATCACCTGAAGAAGTACTATGTCTAACACTCTAGATTTTTATTGAATTTCTATTCTGCTTTGTACAATTGAACTATATTCGGCTTGAGCCCTACACATGGGTATATAGGCAGCTCGTGAACTATATAAACAAGTGAAGCCGCTTTATTAATTCAAATTTTATTATCCCAGGATTACCAACAAGCTATTCTCGGGTCAAGGCACTCTGATTTCTACTTGCCATCTTCATAGCTCAACTTTGGAATCAACCAGCTCGATCCGAACACAATCTTACAACGCCATCTTCATGGCTCAACTTCAGACTTGACCAGCTCGATCCCAACACGATCTTATAACACCATCTTCATGGCCTAACTTTGGACTCAATCAACTCATTATGAATTCTTGAGAAGCCATCTTTGTGGCTTAAGTTCAGACTCGATCAACTCGATCTGAATTCACTCATGCAACGCCATCTTCATGGCTTAAGTTAAGACTCGATCAAATTGATCCGACTTTATATCCACAACACCATAGTCAAAACCATGTTTTAGACTCAATCAATTTAACCTAAACTCGCCCTTATCAAACAAACCTATGTCATCATCACGGCTTAACACCAATGTCGATTCGATCAACTCTTCTAGAGTTTGATCTCACATCGCCATCTTCATGGCTCAATCCAACATTGGATTCGATCGACTCTCCTAGAATTCGATCTCACATTGCCATCTATTTGGTTTTGGCCAACCCATGGCTCGATCAACTCATTAAGAGTTTTCATATACATCGATCCTTTTGGATCCAATTGAATACTATCACCATGATTTGCCATCCTTATGGCATTTCCCTAGCACGCTAATCAATTCATCATGTATTTGCGTGATAGTTTAAATTCTTCATCAAGTTCTATCATGTACTTGATAGCTAATTATATATTATGAAGTACAAGTTGAAGTTTAGACTCATGCAAAGTTAAATTTTGTTTGGGAAAATAAAGCTGTTCAATACAATTCGTTCAAATAAAGGTGTAAATTGTTTGAATATGGAGAAATAAAAAAACACACAATGAAATAAATTTTCCTACGAGGTTTTTCCCCCTCAGTAATTTGGATGTTTCCACCATTGGTGGATTCAACAATAGGGGGCTTGACAAGTTGCTCGCCTGATGATGATGCATCGACTTTGGAGTCTGAAATAGCAGGCTTAGTCGTCACTTCCTCACGGACTGACTCATTTTCATCGACGACCTAGACAAAGGAGTTGTTTAGGATTAACAGCTTTTTCAGTTTCTTGATCTCCTTGTCGATTGCTTCAGTGCTAAGTTTGCTTGACTTGCATTCCATTAAAGCCTCGAGTCGTGCCCTAAAGGAAGATGTGCTGTGGACCTCAAGCAACTGCTCCTCAATCTCCTCGATGTCCTTGTCTTTGGCTTCCACTGTTCTCTTAAGGTTTTTGATCTTCTCCTCTGCTAGGCGAAGACTACTGCCCATGCTCAACACCCTTTCATTTGACTTATTCAGTGCATCAACAGCTTCGTTGAGTTCTTTTTTCTTATCGTCCTTCTCAGACTTGATCTTCCTAAGCTCTTCTCCAAGCTTTTATTTTTCAAAAGCTCTTGTTCATACTTGTAAGTAGCTTTGTTCGCAAAGAGATTGTGGAGCAGAAGAGCTTGTATGACGGGAAAGTTTAGCATGAATCGATTTAAGCGAACTCATTCAGTTTGAAAACTATTTCATTATTTACTTGTCCCATGGCCGTAGCCGATTCATTGTATAGCCAAGAAAATGGCTTCCCACCTAGAAGTTCTTCGTCCTTAGCGAAGTAAAAATTTACTGTTGCTCTTGTAGCTGCCTCCTTGTCCTGGGTAATGCTGATGTCCTTAGGAACATCAAGGGTTTTGTCAGGAACCCTTTGCTTTAACGTCTTTGACTGGAATGGAAGGCCCAGTCCCTTTCCTTTTCTTCGATGCTTGAGGCTGTATGTCAAAAGGAGGAGATGGAGGAAGTTCAGGAGAATCAACTAAAGGAAATGCCTCTTTTTAGATTGAGGGTCACCAGCATCGGTCTTCTTTTTCTTCACTGCTCTCTTAGCAACTTTCTTTTTCCACATCTTGCCAACCAAAAGGAGTGTGACCTTCATTGCGAATAGCACAATGTCTACAAAAGCAGCGTCTTCGTCAAACAGAGGAGTAATATATTTCGACAGACTATACAGCTGTTGAAGTGCACCGCTGTAGATAAAGGCCCAATCGACTTGTTTTGGAAATCGAAAAGGAATACTCATTGGGATTTCTCTAAAATGTTTCTAAATTGATGACTTTTTGAGTCGATCGGGGTAAGAGATCTCAGCTTAAGTCCATCCCTTCAATGCGAGCAAAGCATCCAACCTCGCTTGAAACCTCTCGCCAATAAGGGCTGGAATCAATTTAGAAACCTCTCGCCAAAGCTTAAGTCAATTGACTTGTTAAGGATTAGTTGGAATCACTACTTGAAAGAAATGCAAGTATTGATGTTTACCAGTGTGACCAAAAGCAAGCAGAAAGGGGAATTGAGTAGTAAGTTAAAAAGAATCATCGTTTATCAACATGAAGAAGTATCTCTCTTCCCAATGTTTGTCTACAATAACAAATTCTATAATGAGCTGCTTCGACTGTCGAAATACAAAGTAGAAGTGGCCTGGGTATTTGTTGTTCGACTTCAAATAGTAGCACCGAAGAAAGTCGTATATTTCGAAGTCGATGCTGGCATCCTCTATAGTACCATAAGAGTAATAAGTAGTCGAACCCCATTCGGCATGAGTTGAGTCATAAAGATGTCGAAGTGGCCGACGATCTCTATCATAACTTTGGAATTGGCAGTCCAAGACCAAGCTCGAACCATTTCGTGTATACACAAAACTAGTTGTCATTTTGTGTATCTGCTCATTCCTTCAGATAAGGCAAATGCATTTCGACCAAGGTGGGATTCCATACTTTGACCTAATCATTAGCAAATCCCCCTCAGTCAAGACGAATCCTAGATTCTTCATAAAAAAAGATACTCCTTTAGTGGGAGAAATATACTTCTTTTCAAGCGATTTGTTTTGATCGACTCTTTTTGAAGAACCCACTGCTAGTGTGTGCACAATATGTGGGCTAGTGGGACTCATACGCGTTCCACCCCATAATTAATTATTTTAATGTTATTTCTATTTGTTTAATTATTATGGTGTTTCATTTATTTCTTTAGCTTTTCTATTCAAACGATCTTAAAATTATCACCTTTTATTTATAAATTTCATTCTAAAACCCTATTTTTACAAAAACAAGTTTTTCAAAGGAGATTTAGGGCTTTGAAGATCTAAGGTTTAGAGGATCCTAGGGTTTGAAGAATCTCAGTAGTTTGTAAAGTTCTAAACTCGTGATAGCCAAACAGGCTAGGGAATCACAGATTTTCTCAAAAATGGTATGGAAATGGCATCAAAAAGCTCAAAAATGAAAGAGAAATAAGGTTATGGAAAGAAAATTGCAAGAAAATTAGAAGAAAAGAGAGAAATCTTGCTTGAAAATCGTTGGAAAACTTTAAGAAAATGAAAGAAAATCGCCTTGAGTTTGAAGAAGAAGAAACAAAATAAAGAGGAGAGAGAAAATGTATGTTGTATACTGCTCCAAGGAGTCTGATCAACGGCTAAGATTAATTCAAAACCATCTGATCCAAAGGCTAGGGTTTTGCGTCTTTTCAAATTGCTGCTCCAATTAAGGCGGTATCCTTTTGAATCAGGTGTATATGTTAGCACCGCAGAGATATTTTAGAACTTTCCAATCGTGTTGTGACATGTGTTATAAGTAGTTGAGCATCACAATTTCCCAAGAAAGGGTAATGATTCACATACAGATGCAAAATCTCAATCAAGGTGACATGCCGTCAGACTAAAGTTTGATCTCTAATCATTCTTGTAGTCGATTATATCAACTAACGAGTAGGAGGCTAACTGTTGGGGTACAATTTGGTCAGGCCCAAATTACCTGTAAGCTCAAAATGATGGCCCACTGTTACAAGTGGAACTAGTCGAGTGGAGCAAAGCGATAAGATCTATCTTCAAATTGTAATCAAGTCGAGGCTTTGTCTTGTTCAATTGGTTCGATCCTACATGATCTTTATGTGTACAGACTCGTCAACTGAAGGTAATCTAGATGTGCTTCCAAGTGTTTTATCGACAGGATCGATCAGTGTGAACTGACAATTATCAGCACAAATTGATAATTTTTGGCACACATTGACCATGAACTGAAATGTGGGAGAAGCACGATTCACTCAGCCTATCATAGATTGATGTCCCACTCTATAGTTACTTCTAGTGCATCACTTCACTCTGCCAGATGGTTAGAGACCATGACTCATCCCTGTTACCTATATAAAGAGATAGCTTCCTCATTGTAGGAGGATGAAGAACAAAACATCTAGAAATTCTACCAAATTCACTTCTTATTTTTATCTATGTTCACTTGTAATCTGTATCCAAGTTCATATTATAGTGAAGAATAGTGGATGTGGCTCTTTTAATAGAGTGAACCTCCATAAATCCTACGTGTCGTATTTTCATTTTATAGCATTATTTTGTTTTGTTCAGTTCCAATCCGATGCTCTTTGCAATTCAATCTAACGTATTTGCTTTGAGGCTAACAGAACCAATAACGGTGATTTGGGGGCCAAAATTTGCTAATAAGGAACGCAACATTTGTATTAACGTTATTTATATTTGATCGTAGATCCACCATCTACACCTGGTACATAATGTATCCCTTCGGTGGACCAATGGTGGAGGCCTTAGGTCGTCTTTTTGAATATCTTCCCCTAGTCAATGTTTTAAAAAACAAGGTTTTTTGTTAACATGCATTAACAATTTTTAATGAACAGCACTCCCTATTCTAGATTAGATATTATTAACATACATAATAAAACATATTATAAAGCAAACAAGCAACGCAATAAGCAAAGCTACAAGCAATATAATAAATAGCCCTAATATTATGGCTCCACCGTATAGAAAAGAAAATAAAGAATGCAAAGGTTCAATCCAAACATTTTATTGATTATTCATTGTTTATCTTCTCGTTGTATCCTTTTTCATATAGCATCCGTCTTTAATTTCAATCTCATATAGTTGAACATTTATTCTCTGAAACCATAAAATTTTCCAAGTCTTTCTCAAATTAGTTTCATAAAAAAAATTCTAAAAAATAACAAAAAATTGCTTCTTACGTTGGTCGATTGGCTTTGTCTGACAAACGGGCTATGAGGCCGTCATTGGTCGTCTAAACTACGTAGGGGGCAAACGACTGGCTATCACAGAACCAAACCCGAGAGTTATTTTTTCTCATTTATTTTTCAAGTTTACTTTTTAATAACAATTCAAAAACTTATGAAAAATTTTATAAACATAGAAAATAAATCATCCAGCAATCATCTCTATCTTTTATATTTGTCTTCTCTTCAAATAATTATTTTAATACAAATTTACAACCAAATTAAAATAATAGATCCTAGATGATGATGGACCACCATCTAATTGCATAAAAAACCTAGATATATATTTTAATCTCTAAGAAACCATAACCGACAAAATTAACTAAATAATAATTAAAACAAAAATATAATTAACAATAACTAATTCATAAACATTCACTATACAATCTCATGACAACACATAAATATATATAGAATGCCTAAAGTGCCAACTTTCTAAAAAATATAATTCAAACTTAGGAGAGATTAAGATGACATAATTTATGTATATAGCATAATCACAAACTTATAAAAACTTCGAAAAACCATGTCTTTGATACCAATTAATAGAAAACGAGTACGCAATGAATTTTAAAATTTTTTAATTAAAACCTTTTTCTAAAAACAGGTTAGACATGCAATCTATATAAATTAATCTAAGATCGTCATACCTCTTGTAGACTAGAAGCTGTACTTCTGACTGAACAATATTATTCAAAACTGCTATGTGAGAATTGCTACTAGAAGAGCCTTAATCAACTAGTCTTTTTTTGCTTTTTTCTTCTCCACGATCTGAATGTGAGTGAGTACACGTTGTTCAGCCTTTCTTTATGTAACATCTCCTTCTAACCACAAAGGAAAACTAAGAGCTAAGGTTCAGAATGTTGAACAATAGCCACATAGGAGTTTCAGAGTCTTTCTAGCAAAATACTCTGCTATAAATCTCTCAGGTGATCTAAGAAAGAATAGAAAATTGTTGAATGTATATAGAGAACGGATAAGGACTAATTCTGATCAGATTAGACTTCAAAATTTGAGTTTGAATCAAAATCTCAAAGTGAAAACACGTGAGCCTCGGATCAGTGGCATGGTAGCGGTGATCGACCACCCCCTGTTTATGGCTGTCAATCGCTTAGTCGCACCTGACCCTTCTCACGCATTTTTCCCACTTCTAAGACTTATCCAAACCACCCATTTAAATCGATTGGATAAATTCTACTTTATTTAACTGGTACCCATTATAGAGCCTTAGTATTAATTTAAATAATCCAATAAAAAGTTATCCAAATAAAATAGTCGTATAGAGATAATCCCTTACAAAATAAAATATATTCAAATAATTCAACATGTTTGTTTTGAACTAATTCATAAAATTAATTCAACCAATAAACTAACATGAATTATTTAATATAATTAATTGAATTTTAACCAATCTAAGAATTAAGATAAGTTATCAATATGTAGGAAAAACATGTCATATCATTACAAGAAAATATGTGAGCTAGCCAATGGGACCCGATGGATATATATAGGTTAAGCTCCTATAATTTTAAAATATATCCCCGAAATATACATTTTATAATTATCAACTCCAAAGCTATTCCATTAAAAGCTTAGAGCTACACTCTTGAACCATATATAAATTACGAAACTCCAATAAGTTTATCGTCCATAATATAACGTAATGTGCAACATCCCCATAGGATATTCATAATTAGCTTAAAAATTAAACTCTGTTTTACCTTTCCAATTATATTTATCTTATGTCCTATTATCTCATCATTGGAAAACCTACTATTTATAACAAATACAAGTAGTACACCTTTTAGTTACACATATGTATCCAAATGGTTGAGCGCTTTAGGTTCCAATTATAGGATAATGCCTATAAGAGAACATCATTCTCTAAAAAAGAGCTATGGATTCTATATCTATGAATAGCAAGTCTACGTCATTCAACAGACATGTCTCCAATGTACCGAGTACCTTTGTTTAATTCAGGTTGTCACCCTTTGGTATATCAAAAAACACAAGTCCAGAATACGAACTCACTAGTTCATTTGAGGATTAAGATGTATCACATATGATTGTCTAAGGTGAATTGATTTATTTAAACAAAATCATTAGTCAAATCATCTTTAGTCTCAATCTAATATATCATCACCAATGACAATATACTAATGTCTCTACTCACGGAGTCCCATTCCAATGACCAAACAAATCCATCTTCCGTTTGAGATATAGACAACATAACAATCATAACATGAATAAAATGCTTAACTTTATTTCCTCGATTGCAGACCTTTTGTATTTATACTGTCACCTTAATATTCATATCTTCTACATAATCTGTCCATTATATGCATGATTTAAAGGTTTAGATTGATAGTCTCAAACTTTTATTTGTTTATCACGCATTCAATATAAATGAACATAAATAGGACAATATTTGATATATGACTAAAATAATAAACTCTTTATTGATTAAATGTTTCAAAAACTATTACATCATTTAATCCTTGGGGCCTATTCTCTAACATAGATAACATGAAAGCCATCCAAGAATATATCAAAACCTGAACCCAAGCTCATGTAAAACCAAAATGATCTCAAATAAAGTGACTAAATGCATTTCATACCTAAAGTGATGGGTTAGGTGTTTGGTGACTTCTTTAATTGTCTAGGATATACAAACGTGTGTGAAGCAAGACAAGGCTTTAAGACTCAAAAGGGGACAACAATGGATAAATTGCAAACGGTTGGCTTGAAAATGACTTAAACGTCCAAAACATAGCATAAATAATTTGTCCAATTTTACCTAACTTAGGATCAAGTTCCACTAAATTGAGTTCTAGAGCCCTTGACAACTCATGAATTTAGCTAAATGCATAAATATTCTTTAGTAAATTGAAACGATGAGTGATTAAGAATCTTGTTGCTCATACGATTTAGAGTCAAAAGTGTCGTATACTAGCATGAATGTCAAGCACGTAGAAATCACAATAGACTAACATTTTCAATGACCTAGAAATCACTTTAATAAATTCATGGTTATCTCTTATCAACAGAAACTCACACAAAGACAATCATCAAGAAAATAAAAGAAACTAACAAAGTCTAAACCTCAAAATAGAATGAAATAAGTAACACAAACCCAAAGTAAATAAATCAAACAAACACAAAAAGACTAAATCAAAACCTAAGAGTTGTAATCATGAAGACCAGAAACATAAGTACAGATAAAGTACATGCTCAAAAATCCCAAAAACACTCCCAAAATTAGAAATAAGCATTGTACTCAATGTATAATATTAAATAAAAGCACGGGGGGTTGAAGGCATATACCTAGTGGGTGAGACATCACAGTTTGCCTCTTATTGGTCTAGTAGGCCATCTCTTCATCTTCATCGCCTTTGTGTAGGAACAGAGGTTGTTGGAAGGGCTGAATTAAGCTGGGTGGAAATGGTGGCAACTGAGCGCATTTGATGAGGTCATGGCCAAGACTAATAGCAAAGAGATATAACAACTACTCCATGCTTTGGAGGCAAGCATAGTCAGACTAATAGCAAAGAGATATAACAACTACTCCATGCTTTGGAGGCAAGCATAGTCAAATTAGGCTTTCTCAATTTGCCATTGTTCGGCATGAATAGTGTAAGCCTCCAAGATTTGTAACCGTCAGTCTTGTTGTTCCATTGTGTCATAAAGGTCTGAAATCGTGACCTTCACCTTTGACTTCCTCTTCGCTACTTGCCTAGATCTTCCAGCTTCTTCCTTAATTTTCTTTGGCTAGTTACTCCAAATGTGAATGATCCCATTTTAATCGATGGCACAAATGAGCTTGCAAATATTGCTATCCTCAATGCTAACAACTGTTTCTCAAATGATTCATTGAGTAGGGAAGGCAAAGACAACCCCATGTTGTTGTTGCCGGCATAGAGAATAGATGAGTGGAAGTTCATACCCACATTCATTGAAAGCCCCTTGGCTATGGTATATAGAGCAAAAGTTATCTCTCGAGATACTTCCGACAAGGAGAAATCTGGTACATTCTTGCACAAATGAAGTGGTACCATGTCCTTATGTTCTTTTTAAGGTATCTAGAGTCAAAGGAAGCCTTGATGCCATCAACCATTGCCCATTCATATTTTTCATAACAGATTTCGCAAACTACCTCCTTCATGTGTGGTTGGTTAATGTAAAGAGCCAATTGATCGATATAAGGTTTGGGTATTTGAAGATGGTAGTTTATGGTCTCTGCATCAAATTTTATAGTTTTCCCTAGAACTATTGTCTTATTTCCCTTGCTATATATTGCATCAGCATGAAACTCCCTAACAAGCATTAATGCAGTAGGCTTTGAGTTGGTACAATATTTTTCCCAACCTTGCTCCTTAATGAAGTGGAAAAATTCAAGAAGATTCATTTCCTGAATTTAAAACCTTATTTCTCTAAGGCCTACTCTCCTTAATGTATACTCATTGTATCAAATTTCTGCCTCTTTACAAATAAATCTGTCTGACATGTTTTTGGGATTGGAAGTTCCCCCTTTTTCTTGTTGGCAGTGGTCTTTCACGGCGTGGTAGCTTATGGTTCACAACACACAAACCAACAAAGAATAACAACAATACTCAACTGAGACAAGGCCAAAACAACCACTTGAGCGCGTATCAATCAACAACTCAAACCAACAATAAAAAACACACGTTCAACCAACATAAACTACTAATGAGAATAGCAAACACACCACAAGAAAGCTTCAATTAACCCACCAAACACAAAAGCCATCAAGCCTCCAAACTTGTGCTTAACTCCCAATAATCAATGACCCTCAAAATCACATAGTTTCTCCACAATTAAGTGTTCAACAAGCAAAAATATTGCACAAATTACCAAATATTCCACAATAAGCCACACAATTTCAGGTTTTTTCAAACTACCAACTCCTACAATCACTTAATTCCTCTTCAACACTCTATGGTCTTTTACGTATATTTTCTAATTCACTTCTCCAAATATAATGAGAAATTTTTTTGAATCATTACAGATATTCGTATTAATCACTTCTTATAAACGACAATGAGGTCATCTACAAAGGTCAATTCTATTTTGGGGTGTACAAGAGCATCTTCTTATCACTTATTCTTCAGATTAAAGTATCTTAATTAGGTAATATTTTTTTCTTTAAATATTTGTTATGTTTCTAAATCTATTCTATTTAGTCTTAAGAATTTTATTTCAGTTCTCACATTATTAGTTAGAATTAACACGTACAGATCTTTATATGTACAGTACAATAACTACCTGCATCTATAAAATAAAAAGGAAAAAATTAAAATCGCACATTTAGTGCTCAACACAACAATTTTCCTCATACACTAGGTGAAGCTTCACGTCCAAAAGATGTCCAACCAAGATGCTTTCATGTTTCAGAAATTTTTTTCAGTTAATTATTTTGAGAAAATATTTCAATTATTGTTATGTTTTTTACTCGAAGAATAAAATTTATTTTATACACGCACACACACCACTTATATAAATGCAATAGAATACGAGACCTTTACTAAGAAATATAATAAGAATTTTGCTAATGAGAAGATAAAAAGTTCATGTGCATATCTTAAGAGAATTTTTACTTAAAAATTTATCGATTATATTCACCCCAACAAACGGTTGCTATTCTTTACCAATTTACTTTTTTTTTTTGGATTTACCTATTTACTAATTAATGTATACACACACACGCACACATATGCTTAGACATTGTGTTGAAAATAATATTATGGTAACATTCAAGTATATGTACGTATTAGGAAATAGATGTATTTAGCGTGTGTGTGTGTGTGCGTATACATATATGTTTCGACATAGTAATGAAAATAATATTATGGCAACATTCAATTACACGTACACGTACGTATTAGGATATATATATATATATATCTATATATCATGTTTATATATTGTACATGATAACATTAATATCTGCATGTAATACTGTTTTTTTTTTTTTTTGGTTTATCTATGAGACTATTATAAACTTAGCATCTTAATAAATGTAGTTGTTCTAAAAAAAAAATAAAGGCACATAAAATTAAAGCACAACAAGAAAAAATACAATGAATAATCAACGATACATGATACTTAAAAATAGTTGTATGCCTGTCCCAACTTCCTTCTGTAAGCCCACTTCTAAACACTCTCCACCCCACTCCTTACACTTCTAGTAAAAAATAAGGTTTTTTTTTTCACAATAAATTTAGAACGTATTAGTTTTAATTATTACAGTGCAAAGCTCTCACATACTACAATATTTAAGTTCTAATTTTAAGTTTCAACTAAGTCCCAAACACACTCCAAGAAAAGAAAAAGAAAAAAGAAAAAAGAAAGAAGCATGCAATTAAACTGTTGCATAACCAAATTGTACAGTTATTAAAACTGATAGGGTGTTTAACTAGTGGTGGGAGCCGTTGGTGGGAACCGTTTTTATTGTAGCATGTAAGACCTTTACATTATAGTAACTTTTTTTTTTGTTGTAGTATGTGAGAGCTTTACACTATTTATAACTAAGTTTATGGTTTACACCGCCTTTAGCCAAACACCCCCTGCAACTTGTGGCAACGACAAATTGAAAAAAAAAAATGTGATAGGGTAAATATAAGTCCACCCAGGACAACACACGGCAGTAACAAATTTAAGGGGGAAAAAAAGAATGTCAAATGGTTGACAACACATGGTAGTAAACAAAGAAAGTAGTATTGGTATTGGTGAACTAATGAAGAGGAGGTATTTTACGTGAAGATAACACATGGCAACCCAAAAAAAAAAAAGTGATGATTCATATTCAAAGCAAGAAATGGCTCGATTATTAATTGACACATGGTAAGAAAAAGCAAGCAAACAAAGTGAACGACTAAGCAAGCATGGATTCTTAATTGTTTCATTTTTAACTTTATCATTTAAACACTGCTCACCCTCTTCTTTCCTCTTTCTCTTGCTAAACTTTTGTGTAATGAAATTGTCACGTCCTAAAGTACGAAAGGTGACGTGGTAAATTAATTAAGTTAATTAAATAAAAATTTTTGATTAAAAACACCAATTAAATGTTTCGGGTTATTTTGAAAAACATGATAGTTTAAAAACTCTTTAAAACAATTATCGTTGTTTTGAAACAGTTCATCACAAAATAAAATAACAAAGACGGAAGGACATCAACCGGCTTCACCGAACCCACATTAGTGCACACACATGATATCAATAGTAAAATATTACAATCACGGTCCAACACGGAAGATAAAAATTTAAATAATACATGCCTTGATTAAAATGAAGAAATAAGCAAAATAGAATTCTTATAACTCACGCGTTTGTCCTGTCGCCTCCCAATCGATTCTAAACTGCAATCCACCTAGGGGAAAGATTTTTAAAACAAATAAAAAAATGTGAGCGGAAGGCTCAGTAGGATTGGGTTTAGAAAATATGAGTTCTAAACATAAATTCTCATATTTGAAAATACTTCACAAAATTTCATATAGATAAATAACACATATTTAAATTCATCCTTACCTTTAGAATCCCTATTCATCTGGAATTATTCTCTATTATTTGTTCTCTGGCAAAGCTATAGTATCACCACCATAGTGGCCCAACTAGGTTTCAGGACCTACTCCCAAGGTTGCACTCCCCATGACCCGCTCTCTGTATATGACATCATGCTTTATTTTATCATTCTAAACGGTACTAACCGATGCGTTCGGTATCTTATCATTATTAAGTTACATTTTACCAAATTTTCTCATTTCCTTCATTATTCGATTCATTATGAACATTCATTCTTTAGCAAGAAATGAAAAATACTAAGAAGTTTATTCTAATCATTCCTTGAAATCAATTTGAAAGAAATCATTTGGTAACAAGTCTTTTTGTGGCCAAGGCCCTCTTTGAAAATATTAAAACATTTTTCCATTTATTAAAAACATTTTGAAAGAATCTTTAAGGCCCAAACCTTTAAAAACCTTGCTACTAAAAAAGAGGTAGAAGTCCTACTTCGATACTCTACATCGACCCAACACTGTAGTCCATATCTGCTATACGTTAGCTCCACGAAACCACGATCAACCTCAAATTCGAGGTTGAAATTAGGTCTATGGAGACCAAATCTTGCTTCTTGACCTCCAATCTAGCCAAAAATCGAGGCTTGAGCTTGATATTTTTGAAAACAAAAATGAAAGAGAGAGAGAGAAGAAACAAAGAAGAGAGGAAGAGAGAGAATTTACTAAGAGAGAGTGAGGGAGAGAAAAGGCGTGGGAGAGAGGATTAAATAGAGAAAGAGACTGGCTTTTGCAAAGTGAAAACCATGTTCCAACACACGGTTTTCCAAAAAGAATATACTCGATAATTTGACAAATTGTTTTGTTTAAAATTTTAGAATAACAAATAAAAATAATCAACTATCAGATAAGTTAAAAATATCAGAAAATAATTAAATTAAGTTCAAATTACGTTAAGGCATACTAATCCACCATTCATACACTAATTATACTTAATTAAATTTCTAGGTGTTACAGAAATCCATTGTCAAAACTCTCTGCTCAAATAACTTCCTTTCTAACGTACTGTAAGATATCATCTTCACACCACTCTTCCCTATTTTTATGTACTTCTACTTCTAACTATCTAAAGATAAAACCTTATTCTTGTTTTCCCCTTATGAGCGCAAAGATAAAACTTTTGAGAACTACCAAAAACTTATTAAAGGTTTGCAATAATATCCAAGCTCTAGCTAGATTAAACCATCTTCTTAGTTGAGATGTTGATTCTTATAAGTTGATTGAAAATATCAAGTTTACTTTTTGAAGTTATAGAAAATGCAGAAATGATATTCAAGTAATTACTCCTTTTGTATCTATTATTACTTCAATGTCTTTTTTCTTGCCCTGGCTGTCCATTTAAAAAAGCAGCTATATCTTGGACTTGCTAAAATTTCCATTAATAAATTCAAACTTTGGGAGTTGCTTTTTGTTTATATATTAGTCATCATCATTATCTATTTATCCATTGAACAATGAAAAACTATTTTAATGTGTGTGTTCTTTTTTTTTTTTTTCATCCATTGCAAGTATAAGTGCCTTCAAGTTATGCTTTTATCCATAGGAAAAATTGGTGTAGTGGAGAGATAAAAAATTGCATTTGACTTTTAACATGTTGTGTTCTTGTGGTTTTTTTTTTTTTTTACCTATTAAATTTTCTATTAAAGAATTCAAACTTTAGAAGTTACTATTCATGTAAAAAAGTTCTTTTAGTCAAGGGTAAATTACCTTGGTAGTCTCCAACCTTTTCAAAAAAGGGAGCATTTGTCCCCTACTTTTTTATTTATTGAATCGACCTTGACTTTTTATTTTAGTTACTAAGGGACTAATTTAACCAGATGGACGTTAAACGTACGTCATGTGGGGGGCACGTGACCATTTTAATAAGGGTATTTTAGTAAAATACCTAATATATTTTAAAGAAATTAAAATAAAAATATATTTCTTTAAAAAATTAAAATTAATATGTTAAAAAAGAAGGCCCTCCATTGAGGACGGGAAAAGGGAGAGAGAGTGATAGGGGTGGGGGTGAGGGGGAACCTGTGGTTACGTCAAGGTCTGGGTGCGACTGGGAAGGGGCTCGATGGTGCCAAGGTGGCGGCTGGGGACTAGGCTTGACGCAATCTTTCACGTCTAGAAAGAAATTGCTTCGTCAGAACTCAGGATCCTAATGCGGTCTGTTAGTGGCACCCCTACCTAAGCACAACTCAAATCCATCATCGTCGAGGAAAACCTCTTAGCACCGTTTGATTTCTAGCGGTTCCTTGAGTGATGGCCAAGCACATGAAACTAGAGCCATTTGATCGGCATCTCTGTGATGCCTTCAAGGTCCTCGACAAGGATGCCACTAGATTCGTCATTGTTATCAAGCTCTGCCGCATCCTCACCAGCATTAGCGAGAACCTCAAGCCCACCGAGTGGATCTGTGAGGCTGACATCGAGGAGAAGATCCACTACGAAGTTCTTGATTTGGGGTTTGAGATTAAAAATGTTTACTTTGAGTTAAGATTTGCTATTTTTGGGGTTTGGGGGAGTTGGGTTTTGTTGGATTTTGTAATTCAAATAAGCAGCGAAAAATCAAAATTAATTTCCACAAAACCCTCGCAGGATCCATGCAATTCGATTAGATTGATAAGAAAGTTATAGAATCTTACCAAGATGACAAAAGGGGCAAGATTTTTAGAAGGAAGAGAGTAGGGTCACTCCAGTGACACCTTAACTCGAGCTTTTCATATTCAGGATCGGATTTAGACGTTGTTACTTAGAGCAATGCCCTCTGTAGGTATTCACATGAACAGACTTCTTAAAAACTAAATTGGTGTGCTTGCACCCTCTTCTTGCATTAAATGACACTCTCAATTTTAGGGTTTCTAATATTTTTGCCTTTTAGAATCAGATAACACCTTTTCTCATCTAATTTGGCCAAAAACCCAAAAACAAATATATATATTGACTTCGAGATAGAGTCAGATTTTAGCTAGGGTAAACTGTAATTCAAATATGATTCATAGAATCTAGATAACATCAGAGTTAATGAACCTATACATATCTAGTACAACAAATCTGTACATTATCTGGTTCATTGAACCTAGACACAATAAACCCCAAAATTCGTTTTTGGTCTGTTATAAGTGTGCGACCCTATAGGTTCACATAACGTTGGTAGCGGGCTTGAAATTCTGTTTCTGGCCCACAAATCATAAGCGGCCTCTAGCAAGACATTATGATTACCCAAGTTATGCGAATGTCAATAATATGACATAACCTAATCCACAATAAGTATTAAAGTCTTTTTGTCACTAGATACCTTGATTGAACATAAGGCATGGTTTATGTCATCCTTATACTATTCAATCATATTATTTCTCGATCTTGACTAGACCGATATTGATAACCCTTATCAATTTATTCCAGTATGGCCATACATTTTTCTTTAGTCTAACTTATTGAGGGGCCCATAGATATATTTCTCATAATAAATGAGGGAAAAATTCCTTCCTAATCACTCACATTCCTCACATGATTCACGCTATATCTAACAACAATCCATTTCATCATCCTATTAAAGATAATATTAGAATGTGTCAAAATATAGAACTTGTCATGTAGAAAACAATGGTGATTTCAGGTCAAAGGACTAGGATAATACAATTGTGATGAGAATCACTTATGACAATTATCCATGCAGTATTC
>CAMOHE010043621.1:88661-106907 GCA_946598075.1 Artocarpus hirsutus | reverse complement strand
GGGTTCCTACAACCATTTTTATTATGGAATATATATTTTGCGAGTGCTACTACTACTAATGTGGCTTTAGAAGTTGGCAAACTTTTTTTCCTTCAAGCTCTCCCCAGTTTCCTTGAGACTGATTTCTATTGGAATGTAGTCAATTCCCAAGCTCTTTGCCTTTTCCTTGGACACTTGATAAGTTGGCACGAAAGGCCTGTCGTCCGCACACCTGCCAAATCCATGAATCAAGACATGAATCAACATGAAAAAAAGGGGAAGAAGAAAAGGAATAGTAGCAATTGTTCCGTTCTATGCGTGGAACCACTTTGTCTGATGTTACGAAAATAGTACAATAGAAACAAAGAAACACGCATAGATTTACGTAAAAACCTAAAATGAGAAAAAACTACATATAGAAGAGAAAAAAATCACTAAATTTGAAAAAGATTACAAGGTGGTGGTGATTGGGGCTTCTAAAAGTCAATAATAACAAACCTTAATGTAATACATCATATATATATATATATAGGCGTAAACAAAAACCTTATATATGATTTAACCTAATGGGCCCAAATATAAACTAAACGCCTTAAAACGTAAAGGTTCCAATCCCATAGCCCACCATTGATTTTATAAAAAATCTTATATTTGTTCTTCCGCTGCAATTGTCGCACCGCAAGCTTTTCGGGTCAAACCAAACTGAATTCGGGTCACCATACTTTAATTTATGACATACTTGATGTGAGAAAGAAAACAACCTGCTTCTCTGGAAGGCGTAAAGCAGGGTACAGCTCACGTAAGATTCCCACAACTTCTGAGTAATGGCAAACCCTCTCAACCAAACAGTACCTTCCGCTAGCTGAAGGCACCTCATACGCTTGAATATGTGCATTGGCGACGTCTTTGACGTTAACCCATCCAAAACTAGCATTAGGAAAAGACCCTGTCCCTACATTGAACACAAACAAACAAGTCATTAAGATCAATGCAATTGACTAAACAAGATAACGGGTTTTGCCGTTAATCAAAGAAGAAGATGCGTTAGTATAATTAAACATATCGATTAATAATGATGAGTTGAAAGTGAGCACCATTTATCAAGTCCAAAATTGCAGAAGCGCTTTCGTTTAGTGTTGGCTGCAACAGAGGACCAATCACCATGGCTGGGTTGATTGTGACCATGTCGATGCCCTTCTCTTTAACGAACTTCCAAGCAGCTTCTTCTGCTAAAGTCTTTGAAACCACGTACCATAACTAGAAGCAACCCAAAGGAGAAAAAGCCACCAAAAAACATGACCATTCATTGTACAATATAATGCTCACTGGTAATTGAGTTCCTCTTTGTTAGTAAAATAGTTGAGTCCTCAATATAAGACATATTAACGGGATCCACAAAACATTTAGCAATCAAAACAGGTGAATAAGGGCAAACATGTTCATTCATTTAAGATTTTGCCATAATTATCATGGCAAGTCCACTCGTCCCTTGCAAATTTTACTGTTGTAAAGAACGCGAAGAACAGTATTGCTCCCATACCTTCAATTCCCTGTTCAAATTTGCATCTGAAAACCAGGTCTCGTCAACTACCAAATCAGGAGTTCGGGGCTTTCCATTGTAAGATACGGCAGGCATCGATGATGTCAAGACGTTTAACAGATGGGGACTTTGAACACGAGCTTAGAACATTAAGCGTTCCCTTTATTGCAGGTTCAAGTAATTCTGCCTGAAGGGAGAGGAACAGCATAAGTAGCATGTGAAAGCAGGAAGGACAGTGAACTATTTAAGGGACGTAATTCTATTTCTATATTACAGAATAGTTCTGTACAAATTTGCAAAATAGAAGTACATATTAAAAAATTGTATATAACTAATACTATTAAGTCTCTAAAACTTTATTCTAGCTAGGAACCTAACCCAACTATCAACCACTTTCTGTTTGCTAATCTTGACCCAACTCCCATCAGGAGACCCGGTTCAAACTACAAATGGCTGTTCGAACCACCATTTTATTCATGTTTTTCTCCTATGCTATAGTATTTTCAGTTCAAACTCTTAGTTCTTACTTATTTCTCAAACAACATAAAATATTCTAAAGTGAAGCAAAGCAAAAATAGCTAATGGAAGCAAATTCAGCTTATTTCTATAATTATTTTGGTTATCATCCCAATATGTCATAGAACAAAAGGCTAAAATAAACCATAATCCTTTACTTAAATGGTGAATAAGAGGCAGCCCACCACTCTAGATTGTCAAGAAAAAAGGCAAATCTCAAATTGAGGCTGCCTACAACCTTTGAACAAAGTGGTCAAAAATGGTGGTACCTAATTAGCCAATTTATTTAACATTTTTGAGAAAAATTAGGTAAAAAGAGGAGGGGCTTATAGCTATAAATACTAGCCATTTTATTCATTCACATCATCTCATCGTTGAGAGAAAACATTAAGCCTTACATAGAAAGCTTGAGAGAATTGAGAGCAATTTTCTTGGCTGTTATTGGGTTATAAGTTTGTGAGTTTGTGAGGTTTTGAGTGTTGTAAACATTTATAAATTTCTCCTTAGTAAAAGATCTGCAATAGTCCGTAAACGTAGCCTAAATTTGGTGAACTACGCTAAATATTGTGTGTTCTATTTCACTTTATTTCACTCCATTAATCTAGTTGCTCAGGGAACTTATTTCTTAACTCCCAACAACTGGTACCAAAGCTTTGGTGGTGTGACGAAGTTTATTTTATCAGTTTTCTACGAAGTTACTATTCATATGAATAGTAAAATTGTGGCTGTACCGGCTTGTTGACAACACTGTTCTAATTGAAGGTGGCTTGTAGGAATACTTAACAAACGATCCAAAGGAGCTAGATTTGAGTGGAAGCTATGGCCATAGATGAAGGGAAGATTAAAAATTGATAAATTCGATGGTATAAACTTTGGATTCTAAAAAATACAGATTGAAGATTATCTGTACTAGCCAACGTAACTGAAGATAACGGTGACGCTTTGATTTTGAGTATTAACAGTCCAATTGAATCTTGGATTTTGGATTTAAGAGCATCTTTTCACACCACCCTATGCCAAGAAATCATGGAAAATTATGTCAACGATGATTTCGGGAAGGTTCATCTAACCGATGACAAGACCTTGGAAACTGTGAGAAAAGGAGACATCATAATCAAGCTGCCAAATGGAACTGTGTGGAAGCTAAACAATGTGAGACATATTCCTGGTCTAAAAAGGAATTTGATCTCCATAGGACAGCTTGATGGGGATGGTTACTGTACAACCTTTTTAGGTTGTGAATGGAAGATTACCAAAAGAGCTCTTGTTGTAGCTCGTGGAAAAAAGGATAGTACTCTCTACGTAACCTCAAACATTGAAAATACCATTGCAGTTGTAGATGCTAGAAATAAGTTAAGACTATGGTACCAAAGGCTTGGACACATAAGCAAGAAAGTGATGAAGACACTTCTGTCAGAAGGAAAGCTAACAAATCTAAAATCTGTAGACGTGGGTCTATGCAAGAATTGTATCTTCGAAAAACAAAAGAAGGTTAGTTTTTCAAAAGTTGGCAAGACACCCAAAGCAGAAAAGATGGAGCTGATCCATAGAGATGTATAGGGACCCTCTACTGTTTGATTCCTTGGAGACTCATTATACTATGTCACCTTCATCGATGACTCTACAGGAAGGTGTGGGTTTACTAAAAAGAAATTCAAAAGTCTTTGATGTATTTAGAAAAAGGAAAGCCATGGTGGAAAATAAAACTGGCTTAAATGAAGTCCGACAATTGAGGAGAATACAAAGATTGACGGTTCAGAGAATTTTGTGCTACAAACAGGATCAAAATGAAGAAGACTGTCCCTAAGATACCACAACAAAATGGTGTTGAAAAGCGCGTGAATAGAACTTTAAATGAACGTGCCAGAAGCATGAGGCTACATGAAGGCTTACCCAAGATGCTGTAGGCAGAAGCCGTCAACACTACAACCAACTTGATAAATCAAGGGCCTTCAGTTCCTGTGGATGGAAGGCTACTAGAGGAAGTTTGGAGCAAAAAAGAAGTAAACCTTTCATCCTTGAAGGTGTTTGCTTGTATCTTTTACGTTCTCATAGATTCTGTTGAAAGAAGCAAACTTGATACAAAGTCCAAAAAGTGCGCCTTTGTTGGTTATGGCGGTGATGAATTTAGATACCGATTTTTAGATTATGAAAATCGAAAAGTCATCAGAAGCAGAGATGTTATTTTTAATGAAAAACTAATATATAAGGACAAGTTAATTGCATAATCTAGTAGTCCTAATGATAATGCTGAAAGGAAAGTATTTGTTGAGTTGGAAGATGTATCTAAGATAGATGTTCAACAAAAAGATCAACATGGTCCTGAGCCTAAAGTTCCTTAACGAGAACCACGTAATCTAGTGGTGACTCGCTTAGCTAGAATTTCTAAACTAGTACAATGCTATATTAGCCTTCTTTGTATTATTTATTGTTGATCGACAATAGAGAACCAAAGTTTTATGGTGAAGCAATGCAAGTGGAAGGATTCAGTCAAGTGGGCGTTTGCCATGAAAGATGAGATTGACTCACTCATGTAAAATCAGACGTGGGAACTAGCTGGACTACCGAAAGACAAGAAAGCTCTCCATAACATGTAGGTGTTGAGGATCAAAAAAGAGCATGATGGAAGCAAATGCTACAAAGCAAGATTGGTGATAAAAGGTTTTCAACAAAAAGAAGGCATTGACTACACAGAATTTTTCTCTCCAGTTGTGAAGTTGGCCATTATTAGACTAGCGTTGAAAATTATAGCTGCAATAAACTTATATCTTGAGTAATTAGATGTAAAGACAGCTTTCCTTCATGGTAATATGGAGAAATAAATTTATATGAAGCAACTCGAAGGCTCCAAAAAATAAGGCAAGGAAAACCTCGTTTGCAGGTTGAAAAAGAGCTTGTATGACTTAAGCTCTAAGACAGTGGTATAAGAAGTTTGATAACTTCATGAGCAACAACGGTTTCACAAGGTGTCAAGTAGATCATTGTTGCTACATCAAGAAGTTCGACAACAGCTTCATTATTCTACTGCTCTACGTAGATGATATGTTGGTTGCATAATCTGACAAGCAATAAATCAATAATTTAAAGCTAGAATTATCGAACCATTTTTTGATGAAAGATCTGGGCGCTGCAAAGCATATTCTTGAAACGAGGATCAACAGAGACATAAATTTGGAGACTTTGAAGCTGTCATAGGCTGAGTACATCAATAAAGTACTCTTTAGGTTTAACATGCAGGATGTTAAACCAATAAGCACTCTATTAGGTGCACATTTCAACTCTCCAAGGAACAGTCACCAAAGACAGAGGAAGAGCGTACATACATGGAAATGGTTCCGTATGCGTAAGCTATTAGAAGTCTAATATATGCCATTGTTTTGTACCAAACCAGACATTGCACATGCAATGAGAGCTGTTAGCAGGTACATGAATAATATGGGCCAAGTACACTGGGAAGCAGTAAAATGGATCCTTAGATATCTATGGGGTACTACAGGTAATGCACTTTATTTCAAAAGTGGAGATTTGACACTAATAGGCTATGTAGATGCTGAGTTGGCCAAAAATATCGATAATAGAAAGAGCACTACAGGGTATGTTCATACTCTAGAAGGCACAGCAGTGAGTTGGGTTTTCAACTACAAAAAATCCTTGCTCTATCTACGATAGAAGCAGAATATGTTGCTATCATAGAAGCCAACAAAAAGATGGTTTGGCTTCAAGGTTTCTTAGAAGAACTTGGCAAGAAATAAGAAGACAATGTCTTATACAGCAACAGTCAAAGTGCAATACGCTTAGCAAAGAATCCGTATTTCCGTTTCAAAACAAAGCACATACAAGTGCGGTACCATTTCATTTGGTCACTTCTAGAAAATAGGATTTTGAAACTTGAAAAGATTAGTGAAACTCAAAATCCTGGTGATATGTTGACAAAGACGGTAACCATTGCAAAACTAAAGCTATGTTTAGCTTTAGTCAGTCTATAAGCATAAGAAAATAAGAAAGTGCTACAGCGAATAATCAAGGTGTGAAGACAGATTGAAATCAGTCTTCAAGTGGGGGATTGTTGAATGGTAGGCAACTCATCATTCTAGATTGTCAAGAAAGGAGGCAAGTCTCAAATTGTGGCTGCCTACTTCTTTGAACAAAATGGTCAAAAATAGTGGAACTTAACTAGTCTAATTTATTTGACATTTTTGAGTAAAATTAGATAAAAGGAGAAGGGGCCTATGGCTATAAATACCAACCATTCTATTCATTCATATCATCCTATCATTGAGAGAAAACATTAAGCTTTACATAGAAAGCTTGTGAGAAAATTGAGAGCAATTTTCTTGGATGTAATTGAGTTATGGGCTTATGAGTTTGTGCGGTTTTGAGTATTGTAAACATTTATATATTTCTCCATTTTAAAAGATCTGCAGCAGCCCATGGACAGAGCCTAAATTAGGTGAGCCATGGTAAATATTGTGTGTTTTCTTTCATTTTATTTCGTTCCATTAGTCTAGTTGCTCAGAGAATTTGTTTCTTAAATCTCAACATTAAAAAGGTCGATCTTTTAATGTGGAACTCAATCCCTTGGAAAGATTTTTTTAATCATTAGCTTATACAATATAATGTATTATTGTTAGTTCAATGGTCACCAACCAAACAGATTACACCATTTCTTTTCTATTTTATTACATTCTTGCATGGTTCTTTTTCATCAACAGAAACACTTCTTACCCCCACACGGAAGCGATTAAAGCTATCTAATATCATAAACAAAATAAAGTTGTAGGATATGAACCTCTGGGTCCTTGACATCATGAAGAACGGGAGATGCGGTGTGAAAGACACCATCACATCCTTCAATAGCAGAGTCAAATGACCCTTCTTTCAGTAAGTCTGCTTTGAAAAGCTGGAGCCTTTCCTTTGCTCCATCAAGCGAAATTAAGTGAGCCGTCTTTTTCGCATCACCTATGCAACAAATACCAACTGAATTAAAAAGCTCAACTATTCATTTGAAAAATTCTGCATCAAGTACTAAACAAAAAGTTAATAAAGCTAAAAATAGTCTATATAGCTAATTTGTACAGAATGATATATTGTAATCATGCATTAGAAACCTGCTAGCAGAGGCGTAGCTAGAAAAATATGTCACTATATTGTTGTCAAATTTTTTTTTCTAATTCATAAATGGTGTTACGAAAAATAGTGCAATAGAGAAAAAAAACACAAATAAATTTACGTAGAAATTCAAGATGAGAAAAAACCACGAATAGAGAAAAAAAAATCATTAAACTTAAAAAAGATTATAAAATGATGATGAATAAGAAAGTTAAGAATCTAATATTTATTACTTCACAACAATTATTGCACTGAAAACTTTTTAGGTCGGACTAAACTGAATTCAGTTACCCTTCTCTAACGAGTGGCATATGGACTTGGTTACTCTAAAGTGAGACAAACATTAAATTTAGATGTTAGTGGCGGTCTATATATTTTATCAGTTTTTATGTTTTATGTTTTATGTGAGATGACGGTCTACTCTTGATTATACCTGGCTCCGCCCCTGCAACCGAGTATCAAATTTAAAGCATTTAGAAAAAGAGAGAAAGAAAACTGACTTGGATCACGAACAGAGGTTTTGACAGTGTAACCACGCTGGAGAAGAAACTTTACGAGCCATGACGCTATGTAACCGGACGCTTCGGTTACGCAGACGACCTTCCCTGATTCCGTCGCATTGCTGCTCATCCTCCTTCTCTTTACTCACTCTCTCTGCTCTTGCTTCCTTCTAAGTTTCTCTGTTTTTAGATCCCCTCGATTAATTTTGCATTTTTCATGCTCTATCTTTATATCCTTGTTGGCCAATGCTATCCTACAATGGTGGGCCCACATGTCAGCGACACTGCTTTAATGTCGCCGGAGCAAGAGGCCCACAATTATGGATTATTGAACCTTTCTGGCAAAATGGCATCCTACGTCTGCCACAAGACAGTCACAGCATTTTTGTCGCGCTATGGGAAGAGAGAGCTTCTTTTTTTTTTTTTTTTTTTTAATATCTCGTAGAATAATCACTGTACTCTTGTTCCTGCAAACGAACAAAACTATAGCAACGGAGAGCAGGTGGAACCGTACCTGTATTTTCTAAAGTATATGGAGACTTTCATGCTTGGTAGGGTTTTTATTTTAATTTTTGTTTTTAAAAAAAATTAAAAATAAAAATATTTTAAGAAATATATCAAAATTGTTTTTAAATTTATGTTTGATTGTATATTGTAGTATATATTTTTTTAAAAAAACATGTTTTAATTAAAAATTATAGATGCAAATATAACTAAATTTAAGTTTTAAATACTGATTAATTTAATACTAATTAATAATACTAATTTATAACTAAAAAATTGCTAAACAAGTCTCAGGAGAAAAAAAACGTATTGGTTGAACGAGAAAGCTTGGAGTCGCCAGAGGAGGGGCCTGCATCGCGGAGCCGAGAGGAGTCAAGGGTGTTGCTAGGATGGCTGCGGTGAGGATCGATGGGTGGGCTACAGTAGGCCTCAAAGGTGGTTGCTAGGGTGGGGAATCTCGGAGCTGGTTGCTAGGTACGCCAGCGATTATGTGGTCACGGGGTTGCTGTGCTTTGGGTCGCCGACCTCTTGTTGGGTTGGTTGCTAGTTCACCGACGAGGATGGGGTTGCTGGGCTATGGGTTGCCGGGGAGGGCTGGGGTACCTGGGATGGCGGCAGGTTTGCCGGCAAGGGACTGAGGTCATGGAGAGGCAGGGAGATCGTGGGAGATTCAACGGCGGTGTTGAGCTGTGGATTGGGTTCGCTGGCTTTGGGTTGAAGTTAGGGCGCTAGGTTGGGTTTGCAGGTGACAACCGGGGGCTCTGGGATGGCGGCAGGTTTTTTCCGATGAGAACTGGGTCATGGGAGAGGAGGAGATCATGGGGAAGGGTGAGAAAATGTTGAAAACAAGTTTTTTTTTTTTTTTTTTGTTTAATTTTAGAGGTTTTGTGGATGTTTTTAAAATTATTTTAAAAATGTTTTGAACTAAAATTTTAACTAAACATAATTTTTAAATCATTTTTATTGTTCGTGTCTTTAAAAATGTAAAAAAAAATAAATAACTTCTCAAAACCAAATACCAAACACATGAAACTCAAAAGCTTTTTGTTGTCTTCCAATTAATTCCTTTCTAAGCCATAAAAACAACAAGAATAATAATAATAATAATAAAACAGCATGAAAAATATTGCTCTATAGTACCTAGTCCTTTACAGCACATTACTGCTTCAAAATCTTGAAAGTAGCACCAAATAAGAATTCAAACCAGCAAATTGGTTCACAAATCTCAACCTTTCTTTCTCTCTTTTTTATTATTTATTTATTATTATTATTTTTTTAAGGAATAGACGTTTCTGTGAGGGTATTACTGTGACTCAGAAACTATAAAAACTGTTTTTCCTTCAAGCTTTCCACGGTTTCCTTGAGGCTAACTTCTACTGGAGTGCATTCAAAGCCCATACTCTTCGCCTTTTCCTTGGACACCTGATAGGTTGGCATAGAAGTTTTGTCATCTGCACATCTGCCAAAGTCATTTCAATGTTAATAAAGATTCATGAACAACTATGATTGAATTTGAAACACAAACGAAAAAAGTATACAAAGTTGACTGTTTGTCTATTGAATTTAAGAACTTGGAGAGAATTAGAAATTGCTTTTTTGGAACTTGTAACGCAGAGAAGAGCTCATGTAAGATTTTTATGATTTCTGAATTATGAAACAAACAAGTAGTCATGAAATAATGGACATAACAAGTTTCAGCATTGAATACTCCTACAAGAATCTCAACCAGATCGTTAACTAGAAAACATTTTTAGAAAGAACAGATTTTGTGACGGCCTTAATCGAAAACTTTTGATGTTTGTTAGCGAAGAACAAGTGCCGTTTATTAAGTTGAAGATTATGGCAACACTTGTGTTCAGAGTTGGTTGTAACAAAGGACCAATCACCAATGCTGGGTTGATTGTCACCATGTCAAAACCTTCTCTTTTACAAACTTACATGCAGCATCCTCGGCCAGAGTCTTCGAAAGCAAGTACCATTGCTAGAAGTAGAGAGAGCAAAAGTAACAAACTTTATAAAATGAGTAATTCTCTTTCAAATAAAATGCAAAATGAACTGTTGGAATGACTATGAAGAGAGATATTATGCTCAAACCTTTGTTTCCCTACAACATTTGGATCCAAAAACCATGTCTCATCGGCTATGAAGTCCGGACTTCGAGGCATTCCATTGACCATAACGGCAGCTGTAGAGGATGTCAAAACCACCCGTCTAACAGACGGGGACTTTGCATATGACTTGAGAACATTAATGCTGGATCAAGTAGCTCTGCCTAAGAAAAGGGAAACACCACGAGTAAGCAGATACAAGACAGGAACAGCATATTGAATAATTTAACTTCCAAAAGGTTAAATTTTATGTCTCTATCACCAAAAATAAATAAATAAATAAATAACTTTTGTAGAATTTTACAATTGAAGTGCATTGCACATTTTTATGTAATTTGGTAACTGGAAAGAAAAATAGTGGCAAAATTAAGAGATAAACCCCAGGGTCCTAGACATCAAAATAAAGGGGAGGCTGTATGAAAAACACCTTCACACCCATCAACAACGGAATCCAAAGAACCTTCTTCCATTAAGTTTGCTTTAAAAAGCTGGATCCTTTCTTTAGCTCCATCAAGCGAGGGTAAGTGTTGTGTCTTTTTGGGATCGTCTGTAAAAAAATTGGAATAATACACCTAAAATTTGCTCAATTAAGTTACCGAATAACGTCGTTTTCTACGGGAAAAAAAAAAGGTTAAGATCACTCAGAATCAGAAGCCAGATTTCGGTATGATCACTTGTTTCCTCTCTGTCCAATATCGATATAAATACTTAGAGCCTATCCGACAAACTAATAATAATCATAATCATGAGCCATGAACGGAAATGGGTAGTCATAAAATCAACGAAAAAGGTACTAAAACTCACAAGGAAGATGAGACAATAGGCAGAGACTGACTTGGGTCACGAACAGAGGCTTTGACAGTGTAACCGCGTTGCAAAAGAAGCTTTACGAGCCTGGACGCTTCGGTTACGCACACCAATTTCCTACTTTCCGTCCCCGTCTCTGTCTCCTTGCTCTTCCTCATCGTCCACTTTTTATCTCTGTTTTTCCACGTGGTTTTATCATTTATGACCGCTAGTCGTTTACTCTCCATCATCCAAATAGCTTTTGTCTTGATATCTCGATCTATCATTTATAACCATCTATAGCTATAGATAGAAAGCTGAAAGTTTTTGCGCGTTTTTCTACCAAAACGTCGTCGCAAACAAGCGTTTTCTTTTCTTTTTTTTTCCTTTTTTTTTTTTGTTTTCCTTTCTTGCGCCTCTCTTTGCTTCACCCTCTCTTTCTTTGTTTCCTGCTTTTGCCTGCTGCTGCTCCGTCAAGTTATGTCTTCGCTGGTCTCTCTTGCTTTCTTTTTTGTTTTTATTTTTTCCCTCTTTCTTTGACGGTTGATGATAAGAGGTCTTTTACTCTGGGCCCTTTCATCTTTTTTTTTTTTTTCTTTCTTTCTTTGTTCGGATATATCCTCCTTCTTCCCAGCTTCTTCTTTCTTTATTTTTTTTCCTCTTCACGTCTCTTTCTTTGCATTTTCACTTTGCTCCCTTTGTCTCTCTGATTTCGATGCCCGTCTCTTGTTGCTGGTTGTCTGTGTCTTTTTTTCTTCGATGCCACCATGAACATCTGCAAGTGGAAAAGCTCGTCTAAGGGTCCCCACTTCTCTCCGTGTTTTCATTTTCATGCCCTGTTATTTCAACCCTATAAAAAAATCATATTTTGTAGCTTAAACGTTAATATTTTTGTATTTTACTTTTAAAATTTATGTTAAATTTTTATTTTTTTTAAACTAATGTTTGATTTTGACCACAAAATAACTAAAATACTTTTAAAAAAACTAAAAAAATATATAATTTTTTTTTAAAAAAAAGCTAAAATTTGAAAAATATGAGAAATATTTAAGTATTTTATGAAATAAAAAACTAAAAAATATATAGAAAATTTTGAAAAAAAACTGAAATTTTTAAAATATTAAAGACATTTAAATACTTTAAAAGGTTAAAATTAAACTTTAACATGAAAAATATAAAAATTTAACATAAACGTAAAAAAGTAATAATATTAAAGTTTAAAATATAAGTGTATAAAAATAAAAATAATCTCTATATTTGTGCAACTAACTTTTTACGGTTTTATTCAGAAATGGGGGAAATGGAGGCAGAGAGAAACTAGACACATCTCCCACTTCTCGGTCTATGTTTTCTTTCGTTTGGTTGGTCTTTCTGTTTGTTGAAATTTTCCAAAAAAAAATCATCTTTTGTTTTTTAAATTCTTCTCTGTCACTCTCAGCTTCATCTTCTTATGCCAATCATTTCCCCACGTCATCCTTATTGTTCTCTTGAATTTAGGATCGGGTAAAATTTGAAAAAATAGTTAAAAGAAAAATTGAAATTAAGTAAATAATTTTTTTTTTACATCAAAAAAGGTTTTTTTAGCATCGAAGTTGTCCTAATTTTTTTAAAGAAAAGAGAAAAAGGACTGTATTGAAGAAAGAAACCTAACTAGGATAGAAACAAAAAAAACTGAAACTATTTTAATGTTTAAAAACTAAAAAAAAAAAAATCATTGATTAAATAAAATTTTTTAAAAAAGTTATTTTTAAAAAATCCCTGGAGGGTTGTGGTTGGTCTATCTCTCACGCACCAACTCTCGTCTATTAAATTTTCACCGTCTTTATTTTCACAAAATTTTGACATTTTTAAGGACTTTTTACCATCTCTCGTCCATTAAAAACATTTTTTTTCATCAAGAAAAACATTTTCAAAACGAAATTTGACTTTTTTTCAGCCTATTTTTTGTTTCATACTGGGGTGGTTATTTCTAGGCTTTCTCCTTAATTTTTACAGGAAAGAAAGCTAGGGGAAGAAAAAATCTCCTGTGGACGATATGATGATTAGCTGAGGAGGAGAACTCAGATAAGGGTCTCACTTGGTGGATTTTCGTGCTAGCATGGTGATTGACCAATACTAGACTCTGAAACACTGCTCTTTATTTTGCCTACTATCTAGTTTCTAATATGGGTCTTTTTCTGTTGAGTTTGTGTTTTTATGTGTTCTCATGGGTTTGAAATCAATTATGACTGATTTTATGTATTTATGACTACTTGTTTATGCTTTTAGTTCTTGATTTGCTGGTTTTATTTGTTATTGTTGTTATTTTACAGCTTTTGTGATGATCTTTCAAGCGGGTCATAAATTACACATTAGCATTACGAATATGTCTTAACTCCATCAATCTATATTTTTCTCTTCATATGTGAAATTGTAAGCAAAAGAGAAAAAAAGAATTTGATACAGATAAGATACCAGCACGAAGAGCAAGGTGTTATTTCAGTCAATTTAATCTTTTTTGTATGTCAATTTGTAAAGACTTAAAAAAAAAAATCAAGAGGGGACCAAAAGAGGAAAAAAAACAGATTTTTTTTTATTGTTTTTTCACTTATTAGGATATAGATTTTTTTAATCTTGATCATTGGTGCAATAGGATATAGTTTGTAGTGTTTTAAGTCTCGACTATGTTTGTGCATCATCTATATCTATCTCTGTTACTGAACCTTATAGCTAGGGTCGGTAATTTTAGATACAACATAACGACATATTATGAAATCGACACAAATAAATAAATTTGAATTGTACATTTATTAATCGAGTACTCTTTAACACATTTAATTAAATCATACATGTATTTTAGACAAAAGCAACGACCTAGATACATACGTACACACTGCTTTCCAAGCTAGTATAAGGTAAAAATAACAGCCATAACTAAGATGTTTTCTTTTCTTTTCTTTTTTTTTAATTAACAAGTAACAAGTTACTTGACAATATCTTAAATTAAAAAAAGATGTCATTTATACTTGTTCTATCAACTTTACTATGATCTCGTAAAAATCAGATCCAATTCCGATGTATAAAAAAAATTACAGTTAAAGAGACGGAGCAAGTCAAATACAATTATATATAACTTATCAATGTCAAGTACACGCAGTTATACCCCTTCAAAAAAAATACATATGTAGTCATAAGCTTATTCTAGCATTAAATTATAGCAATGAAAATAGTTTGAATGGAGAGGCCGATATTAGCATATTTTATTTAAATTTAATCAAAAGGGCTTTTTAGATGCAACATGAATGTTCGCCAATTGTTAGGCCAAACTTTTTAACAAGAAGCGTGTCACTCCAACCCTATCAAATATGCTAATAATAAGAATATGTGAGAACAAAATTATCGAGTAGATGGTACATTCACATTTAAAACTCTGGAAGAAGATCTCCTACTATTGGACCCTTTGATCACAGATCCATCACTGTATTTATTATCATTAGTTCCCCAATTATAACCAGGTCTATGGTTCAAATAATTAAAGAGATGGAGCAAGTCCAATACAGTTATATTTGACTTAGCCCTGTCAAATACATGCAGTTATGGCCCTAAAAAAAAGAGTAACATGTAGTTATAGGCTTACTCAAGCATTAAATTATAGCAAAATAATAGGGGTTGTTGGTGGATACATACTCTTTGAAAATAGTCCAAAAAGAGGGACTAACATTAGCATACTCTCTTTTAAGTATAGCAAAAGGGTTTTTTAGACGCAAGCACGAATATTCGTCAATTGTTGGGTCATATTTTTCAATGAATAGCATGTTACTTCAACCCTATCAAATATGTTAGTAATTAGATTACACAGGAAAATAATAATCGAGTATCGGGCCACATTCATATTTAAAACTCTCAAGGAGAGCCTTTAAACATTGGACCCTTTGATCGTAGATCTATCACGTAGTCTATTATCATTATCTCTATTTATAGCGAAAACATATAAAATAACACATAAGAGGTACCCTTTTTATTCTACCCTTTGACTCTTTTATACCAAGGTTTAGAGTTCAAATCTATAATCATAATAAAAAAGGAACATTAGAAGAGTATAACAGACCAAGTTCGATACATCACAGCAAAATGGAAAAGCGTTGTTGTTAGACAAATGTAAAGGCACAAGAAATTACAAGAGCTCAAACTTTTCTTTTCCGAACGACAAACTCTGGGTCATAAAATACAATTGTAATGCTAAATTTTAGCTTGATTCTTTTGTCTCCAACGAAAAAAGAAAAAGAGAGGCATCAGGCATTTATTTTTTATTCTTTCCCACACAACATCTTCGATAACATACTCAAATTTCCAGTACACATCAGAACAGGGATGGAGATAAGAATTTTTGTCAGTGAGGGCTAAAAACTAAAACAAAAGTTTAATCAAAATCAATATCTATTAATGCAATACAATTGTCCCGATAGATTTTTATGCCTTAAAAATGTTAAAAATTTAGAATGATGGGTTCTTTTTTATATTGAATATGTGAACAGTACAAGTGTTGGGTATTGAACTAACAATATTTTCACTCAATGCTACAAAATCAAAAACAAGTAACACTTTCAATACCATTTTTTAAAAATTTTCATTTTTTAAAACAAAACGACCATTTCTATCTGCACTATTGGCTAATATATAGTATAAAGGGGAGTTATTTTCCTCCACTCTGTTCTCGAATAAGGAGTAAAAGGATGTATAGAGAAAGAAAATGGTAAGTGTCTTCTTGCAGATATATTTTTTAAAATAAAAGCTTTTATCATGTACTGGGCCCATTTGTTAAGCCATTAAACCAGATTAAAGGGCTTTTGAAATGGTGATGGGAACTAGTAGTGGGAACCACTTTTACTGTAGCATGTGAGAGCTTTATATGGTTAATAATTGAGTTTGTGGTAGAAATTGTATGGTGGGAACTATCGTCAAACACACAATGTAAGTGTTTTTTTTCTTTTAATATTGATTTGGAGTGGGTTTTAGAATTTAGGAGCAATGGTTCAGTGTGAGCTATTTATGATAAAGCAAGTTGATAAATACATACATCTATATATAACATTTGAAGAAGAAAAAAAGTGAGTGGGGGCCTCGTCCGTCATTGGCTCCGTGCATGTAGTGATGCAAGAACGGGCTGGCCTGGCCCGTTCTTCTTAGGCCCACGCAGGCCGTGGGCCGGGCCGGCCCATATTAAAATATCCTTGGCCCAGCCCGACCCACATGTCAATTTTACATGGGTCGTGCGGGGCTGTGCCGTGGGCCGTGTCGGGTCGTGCCATAGGCCTTAAATGGGCTGGCCCATTTTGACTCATCATGGGTTTAAATAGGTCAGTTCATTTAAGCATGTAATTTTTAAATTTTTTTATTGTTATTTTTTTATTTTTGAATTTTTAAACAAGTTAACAAATATGAAAGTTCGAATAGTCAAGGGAAATATAAAAATTGATTTTTTATTTACGATTGCCTCGCTAAAAACCTTTCCAAGGAAAACCCAGTGGGATAAAACCTTGGTAAGAAAAAAAGAATATAATCGATATAATTATACATAAAATGTTTACAAAATTACTAAAAAAAAAAGACATAAAAAATATTATTCATTGTGGACCAAGATGGGCCGGCCCAGCCCAGCCCGGCCCATGATTTTCCATGGGCCGTGCCGGGCCGACCCATGGGCCACATATATTGGTCTAGCCCAGCCCATCAATATTTATGGGCCAGGCCGGGCCGTGAACAATGTCGGGCCGTGCCGGCCCGGCCCGTTATTGTAGTAGGACGGGCCCGGGCCGACCCACGGGCTCTGGCCCATTGTTGCATCTCTACATGCATGCACAAGAGCGTACTTAGAACTAGGATACGTGATCATATTCCAAATTCCTTTTAATCGCTGGAAGCAACAAAAGGCTCACCGAAGATAATATAAAAAGAAAGGTTCATAAATCACCACTTGGTCATCAGAAGAAAAATAAAATTCATTTTTGACATTCCATCCAGAAGAAAATTCGATTTAGATAAAGAAACTTATAAAACTTTAACTCATCTTCTGTGTGGTCGGCGCCGTTTATATGTGCTTTTACATTTCCGAGTTCTTTGTTATAATATATATTATTAATTGCTGCGTCAAGATTCTAGCTCCTAGTGCTTTACTCTTTCTAAGGAGGGCATCGTTCTTGTCCCTTTTCAAGGAAGGAAATTTCTTGCAATTTTCCAAAGGCAAAAATCCCACGCCATCTGAAAACCATTAAAGAAAAAGGCATGATTAATGTATGTTTTTAATTATTAGATATAATAGAAATTACTTTTTTAGGTTTAATAGTCGAAAAACATATATATATATATATATATATATTTTTAGTATTTGGTGGGAAAAGATCCAGAAAAAAGGAAAAAAAAAAGAGAAAACTTGCAAATTTTTTTTGACCTCCAACCTTTTTCCTTGGCGTGCAAATTGGCAAAGGATAGGATTATTTATTTTTTAAACTTTCTAATGACATAAAATACATTCCAATGCTTTTTTTATTTTTTTTACGTTAAAGTTTATAGTTGGTGTTTTTGCTCGTGCTTTGAATTATTTATTTAATTGGCTGACTCCATTTTCTTTCCAAAGATTTATTTGGTTGACTAGTAATGATTAAACAGGATCCTAGGTTTTTTTTTTTTTAAATTATTATTAGTCATATTGAAGCCTAGGTTCCATATTAAATGCAGGACATACAAGCTTTTTATTTTTATTATCATTATTACAAGAAGCACATATAAATACTTTGAGTCCCTCCCTCCGTTTCCTTCTCACCAAAAACCAATTTCCAAGTTGATTACAATTTCACTTCAATCGTAGTTACTTCAAGGGTTAATTACATATAAATGTTTAAATATTATAGTAACTTAAAAATAAAACTGTTTATAGTTTATTTTATTATCAAACTGTTTAAAATAAGGTGCATAAGAGGATCTTATTATGAAACTTTTAAGTACAAATTACACATAAAAAATGGTCCGGATAAATAAAGTAAACTTTAAAAGCAGTACCCAAATATATTTATATTTTAATAAATCACATATATAATAATACTACTACTCCTAATAACGGGAGTAATTCGAAAAAAGTTTACAAATTCTGATACAACACGCATGTGTTATCATTATCATTGATTACAACTTTATAATAATTAATGATCATTATCATAGATCGCACATA